>JAHKKF010524392.1:4235-18247 GCA_019740295.1 Labeo calbasu | reverse complement strand
GCCAAAATCGCACTCAAAATCGAATCCGATTTTGCGCGCGATTTGGCGTAGCTTGTCAGTGCTTTACGGCTCTGTGTATTACTTGCTCTATGTACTGAACGCACGTGATGGAGCTTTACTACTAATCAAAGTACCGGCTTCATTGACTAAACGCGCCTCAGGACATCGTGCGATTAATCGTGCAGCCCTAATTTCTAACACTGTTTACTGTATTTTTGAACAAATAAATGCCTTGGTGAGCATAAGGGACTTCTTTCAAAAACATAACAAATATGTGACCCCCAGTTTTGAACAAACTTTTGTGCACACACGCAGATTCAAAAATTCTATAGGTTCACCAGTTATAGACATCAAAAGCGGAGACTGGCATAAAGAATAGCAGGGCAGGCTATATTTGTCTTCTAACTGAGGAAAGACTGTAAAAATGTGACATACAAAAAGAATAACTTGTGTATGGAGCCTCTGGGAGCGGAAAATACAGCATATTTTTGGGAAACATAATAAAACTATTCTAAGGGTTATCATTGTTTTGTAGCTGAACAATATTTACAGGAAAAATGATGAGAGAGAATATCTTACATGTTTTTCTTTGTTGGAAGCGCACACTGCACACCCAACGCACTGCATACATAAAAACCACCAGGAAAGCAAAAGCAGCATGCTTCTGAGTAAACAAATATACTATATTTACACATTTAAACAGTTTCCACCCAGCATACACAAGACAAACACAAATAAACACACATAATGCATTACCTCCTGTATGTAAGAAAAGGCCCAGTGCTTCAAATTATCTCTGCCTCCTTATTTCCTTTCCATTACCTGTGCTACTCCCTCAAAAGAGCAATGATTGTTTACTTTCACCTTTTCAGCCCATACAAAGATAAACTCTCAAGATGCAGAAGAAACACAGTCTGGACAGTCTTAAGAACTGTAACACGGTTGAAAAATATTTTTATTGACAAACCAAATTCTTTTCAAAAGCAGCTCTGGCACACAAGCAAGATTGTTATTGTTCTGAAAAATCAACACTACTTTTGTGGTATTGTTTTTATATAACAGTTCAATAAGTACAAATTTTATATCAAACAACCTACATAACAGGCATGTTATCAGTTTCTTTTTTTACTTTCGCTCTCCCAACAAAAATATGTCCAAACGAAGCCACGGCGAACGCATCAGTTGTATCTCCAAGCAAAACGCATTAGTGGCATTGGATTCTTGAATGAATCAGTGTTTTGAACAATTTGACTGAGTGAGAGATTCAATGACTTGCACGTTACTCCTAAATAATTGAGTTTTTCATTCATCTAGGCAGAAGGCAGTAGTTTGTCATTTATTATAACTAACCCACTAATACACAGACTGACAGTCTGTCAGGCTAAACTTAACAACAATGCTTGACCAAGCTTATTAGATACTATACTATACCACACTATTATCTACAGTAATCAAAATTTTACATACTTTGCAGAATTATTTTACCAAAATAAGAGGGATCATACAAAATCCATGGTATTTTTTATATTTAGTATTGACTTGAATAAGATATTTAACATAAAAGATGTTTACATATAGTCCACAAAAGAAAATAATAGTTTAATTTATTAAAATGCCCCTTTTCAAAAGTTTACATATACTTGATTCTTAATACTGTGTTGTTACCTGAATGATCCACTATCCCTTGTTTGTCCTGAAGAGTTAAACTGGCCACTCCAGGTCCCACAAATTCTTTGCTTTTCCAGTATCATTTGCGTATTTGAACCCTTTTCAACAATGATTATGATTTTGAGATCCATCTTTTCACAGTGAGGACAACTGAGGAACTCATACGCAACTATTACAAAAGGTTAAAACAGTCACAGATGCTCCAGAAGAAAACACGATGCATTAAGAAATTAAACTTTTGAACAGAATGAAGATGAGTACATTTTTAAGGCTCTTAATGCATTGTGTTTGACCATTTGAACCTCCGTAATAGTTGCGTATGAGTCCCTCAGTTGTGAAAATGGTTCAAATATAGAAAAGATGCTGGAAAACCAAAGAATTTGTAGGACCTGAAGGATTTTTCTGAGGAACAGTGGGCAGTTTAACTGTTCAGGACAAACAAGAGACTCATAAACAACTATCAAAACAAAAAAACAGCTGTGGATCCTTCAGGTAACAACACTGCATTAAGAATCAAGCGTATGTAAACTTTTGGACAGTCTTTTTTTTATATAAATTTTGCAGATACTGCAAATTGTATGTAACATTTTGACCACCACTGTATATTGGGAAAATATTAGAGAGAATATCTTGCAAGATTTTTTTCATGGGAAAACAAAAATCTAAAATGACTGAAAGCATACGGACAATCAAAATGTAATTCAACACTTCAATACAAGTGACTTTCCTAAAACAGAGATGACAGCTACATCTAAAGGTGTTACTCCACCAAGGTGTTATGTCACAGCCCAGACATAATGGCTGTTCAGTGCTTCAGTTGCCTCCGTGTCCTTGTGCTGACTCAATCCCTCTGTAATGGCTGATAAGAGGGGTCAGGATTGGTCTGCTGGTTGAAGCATGTTTTACTGGGTGTGATATTACAGCATTTGGACCATTATTCTGTGTGTGTGTTTCCTAGTTTACGAAATGAAAACACATTATAAAGAATCTCAACCCCAAAATAGATTTAAAAAGCCAGAAATTACAACTCTAATAAAACAAAAAAATGCTTTTTTTTGTATTTTTTTTTTTACCCTAAATATGTCATATCAAACATTAATGTTCGTTACAGATATAGTTTTATGCAGAAGTTTGGGAACCCCTTGCAGAATCTGTGAAAATGTGAATAATTTTAACAAAATAAGAGAGATCATACAAAATGCATGTTATTTTTTATTTAGTACTGTCTTTACATAAAACATATTTACTTACAGTCCACAAGACAAAAAAATAGTTGAAATCATTAAAATAACACCCTGCAAAAGTTTGGGAGCCCTTGGTTCTTAATACTGTGTGTGGTTACCTGGATGATCTACGACCTACAGTTGTTTTGAACAGTTAAACTGAGCAGTGTTCTTTAGAAAACTCCTCCAGGTCTTTCCAGCATCTTTTGCATATTTGAACCCTTCCAAGCAGTGACTGTATGATTTTGAGATCCATCTTTTCACAATGAGGACAATTGAGGGACCCAAACACAACTATTAAAAAAGGTTCAAACATTCACTGATGCTCCAGAAGGAAACACAATGCATTTAGAGCTGGGGGATGAAAACTTTTGGAATTTGAAGATCAAGGTAAATTGTACTTAATTGGTCTTCAGAAAAACATGCAACTATCTTCTGTTGCTTCTGAAGGGCAGTACTAAATGGTGAAAAAAATCATTTTTCAACAAAATAAGAAAAATGTAAACATCTTCATCAACCGTAGGTCGTAGATCATCCAGGTAACCACACACAGTATTAAGAACCAAGAGTTCCCAAACTTTTGCAGGGGGTTATTTGAATAATTTCAACTATTTGTTTTGTCTTGTGGACTATCTTTTGGGTAAAAATTCTTACTCAGGACAGTACTAAATTTAAAACAACATGCATTTTGTATGATCTCTCTTACTTTGTTAAAATTACTTACATTTAACAGATTCTGCAAGGGGTTCCCAAACTTTTGCATAAAACTGTATGTCTAATACAATGCTATTAAAAAAAAAAAGCACTGCATTGCAGTCGTCTAAACTTTTGCATTGCCCTGAAAAGCTTTTAAAGCTAAATAAATCAATAACTCAGGCATTGCTTTTTTAAAAAAACATTTGCAATAAAAAAAATTAAAATCATGCAAAATATCTGTGATTTACTTGTCAGGTAAATGTCAGCTATGCCATTTTCGAACCTTTAGATGTATTTGTCTAATTGTGCCAGTGTTACGTCAAACAAAATGCATCGACCAATCAGAAAATCAATACTCGTAGACGTGCTTCTCCGCAGACGTGTCAAAATCCTAGCAACAGGTAGTCTTTGCCTTAAACAAAAGACACTCTATTTCTGTCTTGACTGGCCTAATCATAAAATATGGCAAGTGTGAAAGCATGGAGGTCTTGAGTAGAAAACAAGGTTCTATGTAGACAGCGGCAGATGAAGATGTTTACCGGTTCTGTACTGATATGTTCATTCTGATGAATGTTCCCCGACCTCAAATCTCTACGTGCCCTTGCAGTTTAAAAAGGTAAAAAAAGGCACAAAAAGAAAAATACATCTGCTTTAGCCAAGTGTACGCTTGGCAGTTTCATCCCCATGGTAACACCACATCTGCAGGCAAGGAAGCTTTCCGTTGAGACAGCTCATCAGTAATGTTAGTCACACAGTATTAAACCATCAGTAGTGGTTTCAGTCCTTCTGACCAGGCGGGTCTCAAACAGTGTGTGTTTGGTGAGAAAGAAATCGTGTTTTCTTCATAAACAGACTGCGCTGAGGTATATTGGTGTACAAACATTGAGATGAGACACGGCCAGGGGCATCAACGCTGGCTTATTCTGGCCAACCAATAAAAACTGTATTTTCCTCCATCCTGTACAAGCGAGTGGAAGAAATTCTCTGTCATTGCTAGCATGTTTCTATCTCTGCTTTGTGATGGCTGCCTTCATGCCAGCTGATGACATCTTCTAGCATTTGTGCTGTGACACATATGCAAGCTGTCTTTGTGTTGTTTTCTATGCATAAAGTGTCTACAAGGCAATTGGACCCCTGACAGAAGAAAGACTGGGAAGCTGAGAAAAAATGGAGAGCGTTCAGTTTTAAAACGAATGAGTAATGCTGTACGTGGACGTACGTCGGATAGTGCTATGGTAGTGCAACTGCTGCCAGGATACAAGGCGATTTCCTTTGCTCATTTTGTAATAATGACACACTGCATCTGAATACATGAGATTTAAATAAATTTGATATGAATTTCAAGGATATGCACACAAGGCTGATACAGCATGATTGCATGTGATATTTTATACAGCAGTTCAGTAAACAAGAAGTTTATACTGAGGAATATTTTAGATATAAAATATTGCTACTTTGTCTGTTTTTGATCTGCCATTGAAAAGAGTTTCAAACAAAGACAAAGTTGATTAACCGCTGCGCATCTAGCAACATGCAGTAGTAGTGTTTTGTTCCTGAATAAATCTGTTTTTTAACAAATAAGTTGAACAAATGATTCAACCACTCACACATGCTAAATTCGGAACTGCATACTAGCACACTACTCTTACTATTCCTGCCATAGCAAGAAATTAGTACGCTAGTATGCGACTCTGAATTCAACAATAGTAACTTGTTTTGTTTCTGAATGAATCAGTGTTTCTGAACCAGTCGTTTGAGTAAATGATTCAATGACTTGCATACGAAGAGTCATGTGTTTTGTTCCTGAATAAATAAGTGCTTTTGAATAAATAGGTTGAGTAAATGATTCAATGACTCTCTTATAAAATCAGTCACTTGTTTCATGCCTGAATATTTTCAATCCATTCAGTAATTCATGAAGACAGTCGACTGGAATTAATTACAGTATAAAATATGTTACCCTGTACCACAAAACCAGTCATAAGGGTCAATTTTTTGAAATACATCATATGAAAGCTGCATAAATAAGCTTTCCATTTATGTACAGTTTGTCAGGATTGGACAATATTTGGCAGAGATACCACTATTTTAATATATGGAATCTGAGGGTGCAAAAAATCTAAATACTGAGAAAATCACCTTTAAAGTTGTCCAAATGAAGCTCTTACTAATGCATATTACTAATCAAAAAATAAGTTTTGATATATTTACAGTAGAAATTTTACAAAATATCTTCATGAAACATGATCTTTACTTAATTTCCTAATGATTTTTGGCATAAAAGAAAAATCAATAATTTTCGCCCATACAATGTATTTTTGGATACTGCTACAAATATACCTGAGCGACTTAAGACTTTTTGTTTTGTGGTCCAGGGCCACATATAGTTCTACTTAGGGGTGGGTAATATGACCAAAATCTTATATCACTGTTTATAATATGCTATATTACAGTAATAATATATATCACAATATAGTTACTTTTGCATTAAATAAGGTCTTTATGATATAGGGTACAACGGGGCTAAAGGCATCTTTGATATTGTTTTCCCCTAAACCACTAGATGGCACAAAAAACGTGGCATAGCACTTTCTAAAACATTCGGTTTTCAATATGCACATGCAAATTTGTCTGATCCTTGACATGATCGCGAGCAAGTTGATTTTTGCTTACTTGATCTAATATTTGATGTTTTTTTCAAATGTTGTAGATTTAAGTAGCACATGAGAATCGCTAAAATGGATGCATATACTTTGAGACGAATGTCTTCTTAATGATTTTCAGTTTTGTTTAAGATAATTAAAGCAACAGTTTTTAAATAACAGAAGAATATGTAAAAGTATGGTATTTGGGGTAAAAGCACCCCTGCTGTTGGGGCTAAAAGGCACAATAATTAAAATGATAATTAACAGAAGGCTGACTTTTCCATTTGTTGACATTAAATGGTTAGATTCAGATGGTAAATATCATATATTATGTTGGAGTGTCCATCTTAGAGATAATCACCATGTCTAGAATGAAACCATCATATTTTAAAACATGATATTAATCATATCATATAATAAAATATCATTTGTTGTTACTACTGTACATCTACAGCAGTCAACATTTCAAGTGAATCAAAAAAGTTAATCAAAGTTGTGCTAAGACAAGAACAAGTATTGTTTTTGGTTTTAGGACAATTTTGATGAATGGTTTTGATCCACTTCAAATGTTGACTACTGTATATTAAATTACTATTGGATCTCCTTCAATGCTTTCAGAATCTTTACTTTTGAAATGACTTTGCTTCTGTATTTTAAAAAATATGAACATATTTTAATGACAATATATTTAATGAACAAAAAAATATTCTTTTATTTTTCAAAATAAGCAGAAAATAGTACAAACTTTGCTAAAGTGATTGTTTTGAACAAGTATTAACTTAGATATTATATATAAAAAATAAAAAAAAAACATTATTTTAGCTAAAGTATTATATCAATACTGTGTGTCGTTTGCCCCATGCTGGTGAGCCTTTTTACCCCATGTGTGGCTTCCCTTGCCACCTCATACATTTATAAGATTTTAAATCTAAATAAACAACTTGTATGATTTATTGTCACACAAAGTCTGTTGCTACATAAATGTTCAATACAAACGTACGTTTTCTTCTGCAATCACACACTTTGGGCACAGTGAAATTCACTTTTTTTTCTTAGGGGGTGCCTTTAGCCCCGTTTTACCCTATGTCATATTTTAACTTTTTGAAAATGTTGAGCGTGTGCCCTTCTTTCCCGGAGGCAGCTCCTTATGAATATTAAAATATGGTGAAATGGCGATATTCATAAATAGAACTTGGTCTGGCTGTGTAAATCATTTGGGCTGAGTTGTCAAATGTGATTTCCCTACATTTTAAATCAAAATAAACGACTTGTATGATTTATTGTCACACAAAATCTGTTGCTACATAAATGTTCAATACTTAGGTGCAGTGCAACGGTACATTTTTTCTTAAGGTGTGCCTTTAGCCCCGTTGTACCCTATATTTTTTACAAAAAGTGATCAGTCAAGAGAAGTGAGAGATTTTCTTTTGTTGTTTGATTAACATGAATGACAGACAGTAGGAATATTAGACTGCTGTCACTTTAAGAGCTTCCCAGATCCAATATTCTGTTACATGTCTTTTCCTTTTCAACGACATTTTGAGAAATACAAGTGTGTATCGTTCAAGGCCTATAAAAGAGCAAGAAAACTCAGTTCCACCCCTAGTTCTGCATGTGAAAATATCTAGTTAATTTGCTTCAAACAAAACTCTTGAACGTGTCTCAAAGACTTGATGACTACCCTGGCAAATCCAGTTTTTATTTCTTCCTAAAATGCTCATTATATCAAACCAGTACTTTGTAAACTAAACTTTGTTTCCAGGCACGCTGATAAAAAAAATAAAATAAAACTCAAAAAGCCGGCCAATCAGATTAGAGCTTGGCAGTTCAAACGAGTGCTTTCGAGTTTTTTGTGAAATATGCATTAGGCAGTCAGCGAACAGATCGCAGGAGTGCTGTCTGAGGCTGAAACTAGGATTTACATAGGCCGATTGGGCCTTTAGAGCGAGCCGTAATCGAGTATATCCCTAAGAGACTCAGAACCAAAATAGATCAGATCGAGCTGGAGTGAGTGATTCTATCTTTGGCTCACGGCGTGATATGAGGTCAGTCCGCCTGACCACAGACCGAGAGTTGGAATGATATACAGAGGTAGTGGTAGAACTTCGTTGGCTCGCAAATTACTCTGACAAACACTCTGGAGAGAGCCAGCAGACTCTTGCCCATCACCAGTCCAAACAAAGCTGCACGACCAGCTCGCATCCTTCAGTCTAGCGGATTTCTGTGGGGAGGAACTGATGAAACGATAGCAGAAAGAGGAGGGAAAAGAAAATACCCTTTCAAAAAGCTCAAAGCTTTATAGCATTGTGATGTCCCTTGGCACAAATGGTTTACACAGCTTTCGGTGAGGGGATTACCTATCACCTCATGCTTATCTGTACCTTCTTTGCAGTAAAGTTAATCCTTCAAAATCTATATGCTCAACCCATAACCAGCAATTACAGTCGGCTGAGATAAACTTCAGAGGTGTTTTCGACAGCATATAAAATAGCCAGCTGAATACGTCTGAAATAGCTCAACGGCATTATACTGTAACAGAAAAGGGGGCGAGGCATTAGCCCCCATATCCTGAAGGAAAAAATACTGCATAGCAATAGCTTTGTGTTTTTAAACAGAACAGAAGGCTCTATACGCAGACAGGTCCCCATTGCAGCAAGATTTCAGCAGACTCCTCTTGCTGTTTTATTTATTGGATTTTATTTCTTGTCTGGCTGTTTGTGCCACTATTTGTTTTCCACGTCAAATTCGGCTAAGATATTCACAAAGACGCCCAGCGCGACGCACAAAAAGCACACACACGCTGACTTATGGGCACTACATCACACGTAATGTAATTTTCTTTCAGTAATCCATAGCTATGTGCCTACAAAATCATATTTCTAAACAACCGCATCGGATTCCCGGCCAATGACCTCACTTCCTGGCAGCCAGCGAACTTGAGCCCATCAGGTCGCATTAAGGGAGAAGAAGTCTTTTGATCTCTGGCAAAAATTTCACTTTGGCGTGGGCACTAAGTGAAACGAAGGAGAAAATCGAGGCGGAATCCTCATTTTGAGCGTTCTTTTTAATTAGAGACTGACATTGCTGTTTATTAGCTGCACAGTACATTACACCCATGGCAACGCATTACTCTCCCCGTTGCATGTTGCAGAACGATCAGCGCGCCGCCTTGAATTATGTCGTTCCATTAAGAGCATATATCCACAGAGTAATGTCTTAAGAGGCCGTGCTCCATTCTTCATTTATGCATCCTCAGGCCAACCTTCTTCAAGTCATCTCTGGCAAGGAAGACAATAAAGAAGGTCGTGCGAGGCAATCGCAGGTCTGCTGTTTAACAGGATGAATGCTACAAAATAATCCATTATTCATGGGGTAAGACGGGTATGAATATTGCATAAGTGGGGCTTGAAAAAATAAAGTGAGAGACAAGACGGTCAGTCTTAAACATGGATAGTGAATCAGGATGTGCGCCAGAGTGAAAGAGCCTGGAGGACAGCGAAAAAAATGTTGAAGAAAAATTAAAAACTTGGACTTTTTTTAAAACATTAAGTTTGAGAAGCATGCAATTTTCGAGTCAGTTTTAGAATCATTCAAAAGTTCTGGTTCAATGTGATTTTTTAGAACATTGTGATAGAAAAAAATTATATTGTGAGATAATCACCATTTAAAAGAACCGTTTTCTATTTAATTATGTAAATCAACATTTTCAGCAGCCATTCAGTTTTCAGTGTCACATGATCCTTCAGAAATCATTCTAACATGCTGATTTGAGGTTCAAACATTTCTTAATATTATAAATGTTGAAAACAATTACGCTGCTTACTATTTGGGGGGAATCAGTGATATACATTCTTTTTACTTGTTTCTTTATTTTTTAGTGATAAAAATAGACCCAAGTGAACAATAGCCTTTACAATGACTTAAAATACATATATAATAGCAACAAGGCAATAATAATTAGTTAAAATAAAGCATCAAAAGCAAGAAAAACTATGTTTTATTGAACATTATGAATGAAGTTAATGTACATTACGCATTGTAACAAATGCCTGCAGAGGGCATTTGTTACAAATTGTTTTTTTTTTCACTTTACTGCACCATCTAACGATCTAATCCTTGTTTAATATTGACTCAACAAACATTTAATTCAAATGTCCACTTAATCTTTAATATTTGGCCTTTCCTTTATGATAGAAAAGCTACAGCCAGTGTAATTTCTTGTAAATCATTAAATGTAAATCATTAAAGCACATATATTAAACCTGCATCGCATATATGATTTTTAATTACATCGTAGCGTTTGTGAATTCTTAATTACATTATGCTTTATTATGCTTTTTAAATGGGTTTAATATTGCAGTGCGCCACTTCCGGTATTTTGACGATTAGTCAACACGGGCAAAATGTAATCCAGGATTTTTTGTTTTAAAATCGAATACTCGAATAGAATTGCGGAATTGTTGCATCTGTAGAAACTGTACAAATCTACTGCATCCTTGCTAAATAAAAGTATTCATTTCTTTATTAACTTTTCAACAGTAGTGTATATATATCACAGACCCTCAAAAATATTGCATCTATTACTGAACCTGTAAACAAAGATGAACTTTTTTTTAAGAACTTTTCAACAGAAGTGTACATACAGTACAGTATATATCACACACTCTTAAAAATATCAGGTCTATAACTGAGCCTGTAAACAAAGATGAACTATCATCCCCCGCTATTGTATATAGAAAACAACTTTGAGAAATGTCACAAGCTATACGCTGCCTCTGAGTCGATGTGATTAGCTTGCTACCGCTCTCCTTTCTCACCTGAGAGACTAACATCTAGTCTCTTTTGTAAGAGCGAACACTGAAATGGGTAATTACATGAGCTAGTAAACAAATACATGAGCAGTCTTTGTGCCTAAAGAACCAGTATAATGGTTTTATAAAAATACAGCTTTTAAAAAGAAAAAGGTAGAGTGAGAGACAGCGGCAGAGATGGAAAAACATGCATTAACAGAAACGGAACAAATAGGCTACTTTAATGAAGGAATGGTGGAGAGTCCTTCTGGCCCAAATAGAAATCTGTTTTATATTCACATCACACTTGTTTAAGACCAAAATAAGCTCAAAGTTTAAAGTTTAAGCTGAAGATGCTGTCTAGCAGCCAGCAGTAATTAGCAAAGCTGTTAGGAGGTGAATTGTGATATTTCAGAAACTGTCTTAATGATACAAGAGACCGTTTCCCGCTGAGAGTCTAAATGACACAAGGACCAGATTTTGAACAGGTGAGATCATGGTGCAAGTATGTTGTAGAGTTAAATGCTGCAGTAGATTACACAAAAAAGAGCTACTGTGCTAATGGGGTATGTTTAAGAAACAATAAAATTAAGTTAAATTAAATTAAGAGAAATACATTATCATATACAGTTTACTGATTTCCATTCTTAAAGGGACAGCTGCTGGAAAAAAAAACAGCTAAAACCAGCCTAGGCTGGTTGGTTGGTCTTAGCTGGGAGTAGCTGGTTTTAGCTGGTCTTCCAGCCTGGCTAGGCTGGTCAGGCTGGTTTTAGCTGGTTGTTCCAGCTGGTCTCCCAGCCTGACCAGCAAAGACCAGCCTGGAAGTGGCCAAAAACCCTCTAAAACTAGCCTGCTGACTAGCTAAGACCAGCCTGGATGACCAGCTAAAACCAGCCAACCAGCTTAGCCTAGTTTTAGGTTTCCAAAAATGGAAATTCTGTCATTAATGACTCAACTTAATTACTGGCCCAACCTGTAAGACCTTTGTTCATCTTCAGAACACAAATTAAGATATCTTCTGACCATGCATAGAAAGCAACGCAACTGACACGTTTAAGGCCCAGAAAGGCAGTAAGGACATTGTTAAAATTCACTCTCGGTAGACACATTCTCACTCCCATCTCGTCACATATTGACGCTTGGTCAGGACCCTTTGGCGTCACTTTCTGAAGCACAGGGTATCCCTTAGCATCATTTTTCGATGTGCAGGGTCCTCCATTGCTTTAAACAAGAAACCCTTGGAGTCAATATGCTACAGCGAAAGGCACTGGGAATTTTATCGCCCTGATCAAATATATATTGGGTAATCATTTTGCCATTATTGTATATATGTTGGGGTGTGATTTTTCAATGTAAACAGTTACAACTGTTTTATTTACATTATGCTATTTACACATTTATGAGCACGTAACCCAACCCCTGCCCCTAAACCTAGCCATCTGTCAATAAAACACAGGATATAACAGGCAAATTCAACTACAGTCATAATTTATTTAAAAAATATTAGTATTTCAAGTCTTCTGAGGCAAAACGGCTAATTTCTGAGAGGAATAGACATGATCACCGTCTCTATCCACCGTAAAGCTCATGGGTGATTCTATAATTGTGGGTACATCTCATGTCCGTGAAGTATATTTTTAATATACTTTCATCAATATAAAGCCCTGATGCTTAATTTTGTAGTACACATTTATATTTTTCCCAATCGCACTATTATATGTTGAAAAAGCCATAGCTTTTGTTCAAACATGATGTTCATATCACATATAACCCTGGTATTCAGCTGTCCGATTTTGTAAAGTTGCTCATTCTACTCTGCATTTAAGCATGAAAATTACCTCAAATATAAATTAATTTCATAGTTTGGCCTTCAGTTAGATTAGATTATCAAGACATTTGGGTGTGCGCTTCAAAAATAATAAGTGTTTATTGTGATATAACTTGTTTTATTTGTGTCCGAAAAAACACTGTCAACTAAGTTACCCACTAGAACTTTTTTGTTTCAAAGCAGCTATGTAAAAACCTTATGTTTTACTCTCTTCTTCGCATAAAGATATCGTATGGCGTCAGAAGACTCAGAATGCAACAGGACTTGTTTGTAATGCTATTATACTGCTTGTGTATGTTCAGTTTTTGAAATAAATACCTGTGACTGTACTTATATTTGCCTGTTACGTGTTTTATATTGCTTAGAAGTGGATACGTTTAGGGTAGGGGTGGGGTTGCTCCAATAAAAGTATAACTTTATATAAAATGATTTCTATTTTTATGCATGCAAACCATTAAATTAAGGCGAACATCTGAAAACAATAAACATGCATGTCAAAAAGTAACGCTACAGGGGTATCCTGAGTGGCAAAAAATGACGCTAAAGCTTCAACATTTGACAAGTTAGGAATGAAAAAGTGTTGAGTGTTAAATAAAGTTATTTTTGTTTTCTTTGCGTACAAATTTTTTTTTCGTAGCTTACGGTTATGCAACTATTTTAACAATGTCCTTACTACATTTCTGGGCTTTTAGAATGTGGTAGTTGTGTTGCTGTCTATGCAGGATCAGAAAGCGCTCTGATTTTATTAATGACTGAGTAATTAATGACAGAACTGAGCATTTTTGGGTGAAATATCCCTTTAAAGTGTGATAGACAGACAGACAGATTTTAAGACGTGACGGGACACAAAAACAGCAGGAAGAGGGTTCAAAAATTAATTGCACTGAACGCTTTACCATAATTATATAAAATCACCGTCATGACAGAACGATTTTATGGCATCTAAGAAGAAAGCTAGAAACCTGATGACTCAAAATCTTAAAAAGAACCATTCAATGTGTCAACGTCTTGGGAATCTATGCTATCGACAAATTTAGCAGCCCATGACCGATGCTTATGGATAAGTAGTGGCAAGCAAATTGTATCTTCAATAGCTACAGCAAGCAGCCGAGCCAAATCTTTCAATTCCCAACCATGCTTGAAATTTCTTAAATATAAAAAC
>JAHKKF010524388.1:36371-61247 GCA_019740295.1 Labeo calbasu | reverse complement strand
AGGGTTAACAAAGATGTTGATCCAGGAACATGTCGTACCTGGTAAAATCAGGGTCTACATTGTGGGGCCATTAAAAAAAAAAAAAAAAAAAAAAGAAAAGAAAATATATCTCATTCTTTACAAACATGATGAAATGCAGTAAACATTACATCAGGCTCTCCAAAACTGTATATAAGTGCTAGGTTCATTTAGAAAGGGAACAAACAAACAAACAAACAAACAAACATAAGTAAATAAATAAATAAATAGAAAGGATGGGGGTGAATTAATGAATTATGAATAATTGACTGCCATTGTAAATAATATGTATTCATGTAAAAATAAATAAATAAATAAATAAATAAATAAAGTAACTGTAATTTGATTATGAGCCTTTTAAAATGTAATATACTCTAATTTCAAGTACTTTATTTTTGGAATACTTTACACATACAAAGTAGTGAACATTATGCTAACTATATTCTTTTGTGTTCTAGCTATCAGTGCCATATCAGTTTAGACTGACTTAAAAATGTGAAAACAGTGACAGAATTGTCCATGTCATTGTTAAAACAACTTCAGTTCCAGTAAGTGAAAGCGAGACCTGCTAGCTAAGCGAGTTAACGTGGGAAAGTCAGCAGTCTGTGTGATTTGCGTCGTCACTCTACCGCCATCTTGATTTGAGTCATCTAGATCAGCGATGATGATCAGAGATTCGGGAGTAAAACAGAAGAAAGAAGATGAGTAACAGTGATGCATCTTTTCATCTTTGTTTTCAAAGATCCGAGACTGGAACGTCTCAGAGGCGAATCCGCAACCCCATCTCTCGGCTCCATCCATCAGTCTGATCGAATCTTTCAGACTCGAAACAAAAACAAGAGAAGTGAAACAAAGATGGTTATAATGGGGGCCTGTATCTCCTCACGATATCACCCCCTCAAGATCTTTTAAACAACCGCAGTACAGAGAGCCCGTCCCAAACTCCAGAGAGCCAAATCGTAAATATTCCAGAGCACAATTCTGTTTAGATTTGATATGTGCTTTAACAAGAAGATAAGGTGTAAGGTCTGATTTCAGTGGGTCTGCTGTGACCTCCTGCTGCCGTACCCATCATTTCACCAACCAGCTTGACACCAAACAAGATAAGAGAGAGCCAGAGACACAGACACAACACACACACAGACTCATGTGGGCTACATCCACTGAAAACCTGCAAACACTCAGGAGCCTGTAATAAGAGATGGTCTTCATCACTGTCAATTTAAGCAATGCATAGTTGTCTTCTCAGCTGAAACTGTCCCTGAAAGAGCAGGCATTTCTCTCTAATGCCATCACTGTTGAGGAAGCAACTCTGAAACTGTAGCTTGCCAAGCTGCAAATAATTTGACTTCAACTTACAGTCAAGCTGAGAAAGTAGTTAGTTAGCACCAACAAAAGCTAACCCGCTACACTGAAACTGCTTAAGCGGGCGATCTCTACCGCTTAAAACTGTATTCAATTAAATTTATCTTCACTGAAAAAGTGGTAATTGCATTTGTCACATCGAGGATCTGCCTCTACTAGATCTAACTAACCCGTGAAATTTGATTTTGTTGCGGCAGGCTAATTTGTTATGTTGCTTTACTGAGTCAGATAACATTTCTGACTTGAATAAAATTAGACAAATGAGATTTTACCCCATGAAACACATTTATAGGTTCCCTGAAAACTGCTGTTTGACTAAAACTCTTCTATATAAATAAATTCATTAATAAAAACAAACAACAGACAACATATGTGATTAAATATGCTGTGTTTATCTTGTATCTTTGCCATATTTTGACTAGTAAAAAGTACCTACCTAGTAGACCTTTGTAGTATTTTTACTAACAAAAGCAGGCCGAACTGCAACATTTGTGAATTTTTCAGTTTTAGATTTAAAATAGCATAGGTTAGCGTTATCTAAAAAAAAAAAGTTTTAAAACCCAGTTGTTCAAGCCCAGCTCTCACAATGGGAAAACAGCTGAGCTAATATTACACTACTCAAAAATGTGGCTAAGTTCGTATTGTTGCCATTTTTAGTTAGACTGAATGCTACAAGCATTTCTGGTAAAAACAAATGTCTGTACAATGCTAATCTGCTTTATGCAGCTGATTAGGGCTAAATGCAAAACAGTGCAAATGAACTGACAACGTGAATGAGTTTCAATCACTTTTTCTTCGGATCACCCACACCCAGAAGTCCATTATCCCGAAACCATGCTGCAAGCTCTCTTTTTGCAAGCCACTGCAAACAAACTACTAATAGAGCCCAATAACACAATGTTTTGTCTCATCCAGACCACGCGGGAAAGGCAGGAAACACAGTAACGAGTAACGTGCGACCGGCCCTGTTTGATTTTTGCATGACAACCACCAATCAGGAGGCAGCTGTTATGAAGCTTAATCCATTAAAACCAGCGTCTCCTCCCGGTTAAATCCTAATGAGGATTTAAAGAGCTCGGCTGCAGGGGGCCGTCGGACAACAGACACACCTTGCTGAGCGGTCTGCCCCCGACCCGCTATTCTCCTTTCTTATCATACAGATCAGGAGGAGGGCTGATGAAAGACAGTGAAGACGAATGCGGGCGTATTGACCCCCCGGCCGCTCGGCATTATGGGAAGTCTGATCCCTCGGTCTGATAGAAAACCCCTGGGTAAGAGGAAAAACAAAAAGCAGGAGACAAGAAGAAGAAAGACACAAAGAGAGCTGTGTAGTCAGAGGTATAAAACCCAAAACAAAGGAATCTGAGATCTGGATCCAAGATCTTAATAAAGAAGCTAAATGCGGGAGAATTCAGATATATTGATATTGACGGAACGTCGATATGAACAAAAAGACACAGGGCTGAGGCTGAGGGGAATTGGCTTTAGCTGCTCAAAGATAATCAGTTTCGCTAGTTTAAATGTTTCCTTACAAAGTGTAACTGCACAGATGGGATTTTGAGGCATGTGAAAGGCTTGTCCACACTTGTCCGTCTCTAAAGAGAACGGCGCATTTTCACAGCAGGATCCACGTCATTTAATCAGGCCCTTCAGTATGAAACAAATCTGTGATGAATCTTGCGCATTAGCATTTCCTGCTAAAAAAAAACAAAAAACAGCCCAAGTTGGTCAGCAAGCCTGACCGAGCTGGTTAGGCTAGTCTATTTTGATGAGTAGGAAGAAGGTTTTGGGCACTTCTCAGCTGATCAGACTTGGTAATCAGCTAAGTTACTTTAGGCATGTTTATCTACCTGTAGTTATTTACTTTTTTTTTTTTTTTAATGCAGGGTTAGCATTAACATAATGCATCTCACTGTCTCGAAGACAAATAATCACAAAATAGATAAGCTAAGTTAGATCGTTTTTTTGTTTCATTCACATTCCTCAGAATACACATAATATCACAATACAAATCCCATATTTTTCCCTAAAATACTCGCTTGACACATGAGGAGACAAATGCACAACCCCGTCAATCAAAGAAACCGGAAAGATCCGCTCTAATTCTGTCTGTGTGTGAGTTCAGAGAGACCAACAGCCCAGAGACATGCAGAAAGGGACAGAAGACGAGAGAGAGAGACATGTGGGAGGGAGAAAGACCGTGAGAGAGAGACAGCTAGACGAAAACAGTAACAGAAAAGGCAAGAAACAACAACTCGACAAAGCTTGATATGAGCAGCCCCCCCAAAACAAACAAAAACAAACAACCAAGACAACCAGCCCAACCAAAAGTAAGCAGTAGGGTTTTACACTTTCTTTTCTCATGATACAACGCAAAATTTATATTTGTGAACTGACACAATCACGCACACACACACAGATATATATAGAGCTGCCATTTTAGACGTCTCTGTGACATATTTTTACTGTTAATCAGCACACATTCAACCGAGGTGTTTAAAGAGTCGAGACAGACAGCTCATTTCAGTCAGAGAGACAGATGGCTCATTTCTGACAGAAAGACAGACGGCTTGTTTCAGACAGAGAGACAGACAGCTCATTTCAGTCAGAGTTTGAAGGCAAGAGGGACAGCAGCTGTCCAAATAAGGGGCCCATTTGAGATGGAAAATATGATTTTTAGGTTACACTTACATAGGGAGGAGTGTTAACCTTTGGGGGATGATTCCAGTGTAACAAGCTTTTGTAGGATTGTGGTGGGCAATATGACCAAAATTATATATCATGCCATGGGTAATTTTATAACACAGTTCCTATGTATTTAATAATATTACATATAAATTTTTCTGCTAAAAAAATTAAACCTGAGTGAATTTATGTAATACATGTAACCACCATCTCAAAAAGCAGCTTCAATGCAAACATTAAACAACAAAAGACTCTTTGCAGAATTGCAAAAAAAAGATAATATATTATCATGTTTCCTCTGCTGGTTATAATGGTAATTTCATGTCATTTCATCAATGTCTTTCATGAATGAAAAGTTAATTTCACTGCATAGCTGAAGAGTAAGTTATCGATTATCAAGAATACTATTATAATGTTGTTTATGAGATAGTATAGCTAGATATTTAACGTTAGCCTAAACAGTTATGACAGTGTTTAGTGTCAGCATTTAAATGCACAATTACGTGTCTAGGTACTCTCCTGGGATTACCAGGTTTGGCATGTAAAAATATATGTGACCCTGGACCACAAAACCAGTCATAAGGATACATTCTTTGAAATTGAGACTTATACATCATCTGAAAGCTGAATAAATTAGCTTTCCATTGATGTATGGTTTGTTAAGACAATATTTGGCAGAGATGCAACTACTTGAAAATCTGGAATCTGAGGGTGCAAAAAAAAAAAAAAAAAACGAAATATTGAGAAAATCACCTTTAATGTTGTCCAAAAGAAGTTCTTAGCAATGCATATTACAAAAATTAAGTTTTGATATGTTTATGGTAGGAAATCTACAAAATATCTTCAAGGAACATCCTAATGATTTTTGACATAAATGAAAAATCGATAATTTTGACCCATGCAGTGTGTTGCTGGCTATTGCTACAAATATACCCGTGCTGCATATGACTGGTTTTGTGGTCCAGGGTCACATATGTTGTTAAATGTTGTTATTTTCGGTGATTGCAATTATTCTGTTTCTGCGGCAGGAGAGGTTTCTGTGAGGGTGTCAAGAGTCTCTAGCTATATATACCACAAGATCAAATGAAGTTTCACTGGAAGTTTTTCGAGCTGGCTTATCCTTATGTGGAAGTTCTAAGAAACGCTCTGTGCATATAGTCCATTACATTTATATATCAAAGTTTTGGCACATTTCGACCATCATCCGCTTCAGCTCTAATGGTCCGAGTTTTCATCCCAAATGGCAGGATTTTACATTTTCATATGCTTTGGAGACATGCAAATCACTGACCTACAGTGCTGTATTTATGCATATCATGTTTCGAATCTGAAAATCAATAGGGATGACCTTTAAATATCTAAAAAGATTGACCAAATATCCAGTTCTGAGTTAAAAACCACAGTTGAAATGGAGGCAGCATAGGTCAAGATTGCAATCAAGTTCCACGGCAAAAGAACATCAAGAAAGGAAACTATTCACTTGACGGAAAACTGGGTTATATATTCGACTAATAACGGAGGCAGGTGAAAGTTATCTCTCCGTAAAGCAAAAGTTCAACCTTTTAATTCTGTTTTGTCAAAAGGCTATAGCCGCCAAGAACGCTGTTAATTCTGAGATGTGTGATTTGGCTGTCTGGAAGTCACACAGAAGCTGTTCTGATTTGAATTAAGATGGAGATGAAGTATTTTTATGAATACAGGCGGGTGGCCGCCGGTCGAGGCCACGGTTCCCTGCTATTCGTTCTGAATGAGCCCAAGGCAGCAGGACACGAACGGATATTATTCAGTCCTTTCCATAATTAAAAAAAGAACGGCTCATATTACTCACAATCCTTACCGGCAAATTGGCCAGACATATAAAGCAAAGCTTTCTTTCAAAACTACTTAGCCCCATCGTGAAATAACCCAGTGACAGCGCGTTTAAAGAAAAACTGCAGTTGCTGGTAAATAACGATGTTAATTTATCAGACAATAAATCTGCACCCAATTACTGTACATGAATGAGTCAACATGAGTGCTGTTGACTTATAGTAGGTAATCCAATGCACTTAAAAAAAAACAAAGACTTTACTCTGAAATATCCTTACTGAGGCCAGAAACACGCTCTACGCAAGACAAATGCCTGGTCAACCCATTTTACAAATGACACATTTAACTTGCGTTTTTGTATTGTGAATGCAACAATGCTTATTCACCATACTTATGAAATCAAGCATGTGAAGCTAGAAGCACCTGCGTTCCGTATGTGCGTACGCTACATTCAGGATTTTACGCTTTCTAAAGATCTATCGGCAGAGGAAAGAAAACTACAAAGAATTTTACATCATTAATATGCAAGACTGTGGGTCATTCTCAGTGCTACTGAAGTACCGTTATGCATATTATACATTAAATATAGTGTTGTCAGGCGATCTATCCCACAATGTTGTGACAGTTTTTTCGCTTTTAAAGTTGTCATAACATGACTCGCTCTTGCGAAGCAGCAATATCGCTACGATGATCAAATAAGCATTAGGAGCTCAGACTAATATAGAATTCAGCATATACAGCCCTGATTTATTTCTATAAGAGCACAATGCCACATTTCATGGCATTCAATGGCAGACATACTATCAATAAAACGGCTCCACAATACTTCATCACTGCTTTGCGTTTCGGCTTCATAAAATACCCGAAAATGCAGTTTGAGAAGATGCACAGAATACAAATGAGTTACATCCCAACTTATAGACAGCGTTCGGCCCACGAAATGAAATCAGAAAGATGAGATCTGAAGTTTCTAGGATATACTCGAGAGAAACAGGGAACAAACCCTCAAGCAATCAATCTTTCAAAGTTTCTGCACAAGCGAAAACTTCCAGCCATGGCTATGGCAGTAACCCATTTAATTCAATTATAAAAATGCATTAAAAAGATATTACGGCAGGGACAGAGTGTAATGAGGCGTGTTTACTTGAGGATATTGTTTATAATGAGCAGTTGTAGGGTTTAGGCCTATAGTTAGAACAGGACATGAGAGTAAACAGACGGAGATGAGATGAGGGAAAACTCGGAAACACTGTATGGTCTTTCTTTTAATTTAACCAGAAAGAAAACGAAGGCAAGCTCTGTGTTAATGCACACAGCTTCCCAAGAACCTCAGGCTATCTGTCTTGCAGGAAACAACCATTATTTATCGAAGCTTTCAGAAATGGTGTCTGTTTCAAACGTCCACCACATAAAAGAACAGAAAAACAGCACGAGTCCGATGACTAATTCCGACGATGTTGCGCTTTTTGCAAAAGATTTGTGATATTTCAAGAAGGAAAAAGAAAGGTCTTACCATCAGAACTCTGCACGACCGTCAAGACGAACACCAGGCCACAGAGGACCAAAGACTTCCATTCTGAACATCCCATCCCGGCTCTGACTGGACTCTCCGCTTTCCACATGTCTGGGTCGAAATCACTGTAGTCACAACGATCCGGGGAAGTCACTCTGAGAGATAACCATCATTGACCTCCGAGCCTGCAAGAAAACCACAGCGGACTGTCAGTGTTTGGCTGTCGATGAAGAGCTCCTCAGGCATAAAAAACTTCCTCCTTTAAACTGCTGCAGTCTCGCTCGCCTCAGTTCTTCCACAGGATTTTGTTTTTTCCGCGAGCAAATTCACACAGAATTCATCTCAGGAGTAGAAACCCTCTATTGGAAGGTGACTGAGACCTGAAACAGCACCTCCCGCATTACAAACAAGCCATTTACCTCAAAGCCCGTCGTTACCGTTTATCTCACTCTCTTCTCCCGAACCTGTTCCGCTACCATCCTTTTCTGAGAGGAAACAGGTTTTTCGTCCACTAGAGCTACCAGGGCATATTCTCCAGCCAAAGCGGACTCTGTCATATACAGTATTGCATCCTTTAAATGTTTTCCTTCTCTGCATGTTTACACCCTCCACCGGCCTCCCATAAAACACACTCACGGGCTCATGGGAAACATCGTCACTCCAGTAACGAGCCACTTAGGAGCCCATTAAAAACAGTGTGTGCACCCCCCTAGGTTTCTTGAAGATACACTAAATATATCTCACCACCCTTTAATACATCATCGCATTACTGGGTATTTCCTCATGTCTGGTCAATGAAAGTATTGGAATTTTTGCTTCATACATATGGTTATGAGGTGAGAAAATGTGATTAGAAAACATCAGGAGCCTGTTTACATTATCACACAGAAGGAGAGGGTTTCACCGAATAGTGCATTTCCGTATGATCAGACAAAGAATGTCTAAATGCTAATGCATTGTCTTAAACTTATCAAGGTTATGGCTTCCTGTAGCATTAGTATTCGAGAGTCAACAATGCGGCTGTAAATAGTATAGTCACGTTGTTTTATGTGACCGCGTGGATGCGTCATACTTGACAAATCTTGTCAAGCGTGACAAAAACAACAAATTATGAATAGTAAATAAAAGTAGAACTTGTCAACTTCAGAACTTGTTCCTATTGAAACTTGAAAAAAGTTCACCATTATTTAAATATGATGAAATTCTTTTATTACTATTTATATACTATTTATACACATGAGGGTGATTTAAATGATGACAAAAATTCAATTTTGGGGTGAACTATCAAGTATAAATTCAGAAATTGTGAATTTTAGGATTGACAGCGAACTGGATTATCCAATAATCTGTGCTCTGTGCAAAAAACACATCCGGCATTCATGTTACTTCACAGTAGTAAATAAATACTATTGTTTGAAAGACAACATATGCACACAAACACAATGCCAGCTGTGTTTTGGCACAGATCACAGATTATTGGATAATCCAATTCAATCCCTAGCATTTCTGAGTTTAAAGGAGTAGTTCACCCCAAAATAGATTTTTTTGTCATTATCATTATTCATTATCAAAAAAAAAAAAAAAATTATTTATTTATTCATATTATTTTTATTTTTTTAATTAATTTATTTATTTATTTATTTATTTTGACACAATAGATGTTAGTGGTGACCAAAAGGGTTGGATAACCTATTTTTTTTTTAAATATCTTCTTTTATGTAAGTGATGCCATTTCTGGTTGAACTATCTTTAAAAATATTTATATAGAGAAATTTTATGACTGGCTATACATTCATGTGAAATGCACATACTTACCTACAAAATATATACCAGTAGAATAAGTTTTGCATTCAAATGATGCACCACTGGTGCCTTAATGGAAAGACTGAAAAAGTGGGTGTAGCATCATTAGCTTTAGCATTAGCGAAATAACAGCACAATACAGTGTAGCCAGACTTCTTAGGCTCTGAAATAGAAAACTGTATTTTTTCACCCTAAAATCATCTGTGCTTTTCTAAGGTAAAGAAATGACTAGCGAAGCCGCTGCGGTGGCGGCTCACAGCAGGTTAGCTGTGAAGAAAAATAAATGCATAAAGGATGAGGGCTGATCCCTACATAGTCAAGGGGTGTTTGACTAAATCAACGACAACAGCTCCGTACTTTCATATCTCTGTCTCACGCTGTGAGCGGTTAACATGCTGATCAGTCTCCAGAAGCGGAGCCGCGGACGAAGGCGGCCCGCCTGACTCCCGCACTCCTCATTAAACGTGTTGAGGTCTCTCCCCTCCGCGGGAGGCCTTATCTCCCTAAGCTGCAGCAAAGACCGCCGATCAACACCTGTTAAGTGCTTCAAACAAATACTGCCGTTCCAAGGCCGACGCGGCACAGCGGGACGGCCTGTTGTCGCTGTTCTGTGTGTTTTGTGTTTGCAAATCAAATTAAAAACTCTAATCATGACAAATGAAGACAGCAGCCATTCATCTTCAAAGGATTCCGGCCGGGATGTTTGATACCGGCACTTCCTTTGATTACAGGCTGCCGTTTTTATGCCGAAAGCTTCGTCGAATCGCGCAGCTTACTACGTACAAACTTCCAAAGCTATATAAGGACAGTGATCGATGGAGAGGTCTAGACCCAGAATGCTTTTTCACAGCTGTGTACATCTGCTACAACAGACCAACAACACTCAGGGTTCCTCAACAAAACAGCTGCGCGAAATAAAAAGAGGAACTTTGAAAGAACATTCCACTTCTCTGGGCGAGAAGAGAGCCGTTCAAATCAGAGCTGAAAGGCCAGTTTGAGATGTTAATGCCAAAACAGAGAAACAAAGGGCAGATGTGTAATTATGCGGCCGTCTTTCTCCCAAGCGGGAGTGAGACCCACCGGAGAATAGAGGAGGAGTCAGCCATTCAGAGGGGTGGGTGCAGGAATAATGCACAAGAGGCAAGGCCGAGGGGGGCGGAGGGGGGTTTACAAACTTTACAATGCGAGATTGACAGCTTGCAAGTCTCGCTTGACCTCTGAATTAACCCCCAAGCTTTCAATGAACTACAAAAAGAGCCGTGAGATTGATGGTCAAAGAATATGACAAGTGTATAAAAAATGGACCCATAAACAGGGACACGCATTCGCACAATGGAACTCAAACACACCAACAACGGGACAAAGCACACAAGCTGACAAGCTAAATATTCATAAAGGGGAGTCCATGAAACATCTTTTCCAGTTAGGTAAGGTGAGTACATTTTTGTACCATCTTAAACATTTCATCACACTGCTGAAAAAAAAAAATATACTAAAATGTATTATTTCATGCTAAGTACGCTACAAAACCATTTACATATTATGTACTTAATAAAAATACCCTGGAATTATACGTTTAGTATACTAAACTGGGATATTTAACGTCTGCTAAACTAATGTTGTACTTAATGCGCTTTAATTGTGCTGAAGTAGTACTGAAGTCCAGCTAAAGTGTATTTGATTGTGCTAAAGTGGAATTATAGGTACACTTTAAATATTTTTCATTTAAAGAACAATATTATTTAAATATCATACAGTCCTCACCAATAGTGACATTAAAACATATTTTAGGCTTAATATTAAAAAGTGTGCATTATGCACAAGTAGTGCTCCAAATAAAGTTTAATTACGATTTATATAAAATATAAAAATATAAATATATATCAGTAAGTCTCAAGTG
The DNA here is from genome assembly GCA_019740295.1 of Labeo calbasu. Taxonomy (NCBI): domain Eukaryota; kingdom Metazoa; phylum Chordata; class Actinopteri; order Cypriniformes; family Cyprinidae; genus Labeo; species Labeo calbasu. The sequence goes on along the minus strand of JAHKKF010524388.1, from coordinate 50,154 downwards.
ATATGTCAGTAATTATGTTAATAGACTTGAACAAGTCTGTAATTTCAAGCTAAATCTAGCTAAACTGTTGAGATTTTATGCCTTCAGAAATATATCAGAACATATCAGACATTGCAAACCGAGTTGAAAGAAACAAGGCTGCCAGTTTTACAGTTTAAATTTTGCATTGCTTGTCATAAGGTCATGGAAATACAAGGTGCTGTGAAGAAATATAATTTAAGGTGGTATTTTTACAAATATTGTATCATCTTTTTTTTTTTTTTTTGGTCAAAAATACATGGTAACGGGGCAACGTTTTAGGACGTTATTATTTTAGGATGATGTTTTTATTATTTATATAACAGATGCTTTAAAACGAGAACAATATTAAAGTTAAAGGGTTGACACAGAACCTGGAGACACTACTTCAAGACTATAAAGAATATTATTGGGAAATGTAATATGTGCAGCATTTAGAAGATATTTTCAAAGAAAAAAAAAAAACACAACAGCAAAAGAGATTAACATATTCCTATTGGTAGTAACATATTTTCAATACATTTTATGACAAACTTCATCAGTTTTGAAGAATAACCCATAATACACGGTTAGCTGCACAGACCCTTTCATGAAAATTTGCCTGTGACGAGTTTGTTTTCGATGTTTTAGTATTTGTGCTAGAATATCAGGTCAGTGATCAGATGACAGTGTCCCATTGAGGCAGAAACGCTAGAGGAAATCAATCAGCGGTCCAGGGGTGGGCCAGTTAATGCACAGCCACACATGAGTCATTCCGAACACATCCTATTTGACTCCACTGTCATACACTCACCTTTGCCATCTGGACACTGCCGGTTGTGTACATTTTAAAACCAGAGGACAAACATCATGATATCGGGGTGACGGACGTATTAAGGTCAAATAGACGACAATGTCAAACATTAAATGAGCAAATGACAAAAAACTCTGAATGCTGCTGCACAAGCAGTGAATTAGAAATGGCAAGACAGGCTAAATGCAGAGGACAGGGAAAGCAAATCAACTGTGGCTTTCTTTTCTTGGTGGAACACAAACAGAGGATTTTTGCATTCTTTTTGAAGCTTGAAAGCTTTAGACCTCATTCATTGCATGGGATCTTGAAATTGCTTCTGTTGTGTAATATGAAAGAAAGTAAGTCATACAGGTTATTAGCAACATAAGGGTGATTAGAAATGACACACTTTTTATTTTTAGGTAAATTAAACCTGGTTAAATCTACATTTTTGAAACCAACACAAATGGAGCACTGTACAAAAACTGTTTCTCGCAGCGTGGTATTAAATCCGCATTGCAACAGCAAAAGAAATGACAATTTATCCTTTTTGTTAGCTTGCTGTTTACATGAAATAAAAAGTCTGGACAATAGTACAATGACAATCAATAGACAATATAGCTTTCTGATGTGTTGTAAGCATTTCTGGTGTAGTCCAGTTTGTGTACTAATAACTCTTACGACCCGACTGTTTTTAAATAAATCATTAACGATCCGGAATTGGATCATATTTGAATCAGAATAGAAAGCAATATAATTCAGTTCCTTGCGGCTCCTATTCCTTGCGTTCAATCTTTACAAGCACAGCTGGCTTTTACACCAGAACTGCAAATGCATCATCCTAACTGGCCATTTAGCTCTGTGTTTAAGACCTGGAAAAGATACATGAAACCCTGCGTGACAAAACTCATGGTCTCATGACCATGTCAAATCTGAATAACTGCTTTAATGAAAGTACACAGACGCGGCATAAAGGCATATGTAATGCTTTGAGTGCTGGTAAAATACTGTAATCACTGTCTGTGAATGAAATCTCACTCTTTTTCACTTCTTTTCATCCTTCTCTCAAAGAAGACACTTATGATCCATTAATCAGAGTAATCAAGGTCTCTATCAAGCCGCCGCACAAGCAAGAGACAAGAACACAACTAAGAACCAGAGCAGAACCAAAATCCTCAGTGCAAACTGGAGCTTCTGGAGAGGTTACTGGAAATAGATTGAACGGCTCCTTTTTAGTAGAGATTAGCGAACACTGCATTCATACCCAACCGGAAGGGGGTAGTTTACTCATCTATTCATTATTCTGATATACAGCTTTCTAATTCCAACTGTAAATGACATGCACACCGGCGTAATAACGTGCGGCACGTACCAGAAATCCTATTAAAATGGCACGGTGTCTCTCAGAGACGATTATAATGGGCCTCGACTGCTATGAGTAAGTAAGTTTTAATACGGCCTTCACATATTGTTAACAGTAATTTTGATGTTTTAGTGGACAAGGAGTGGATTATCTGAAAATGGAATTTAAAAAATGTCATTTCCATTAACTGATAGCGCCAAATTCCTCCTTTCAGGTTGCCGACGATAAGGAGGATTCAGTACCGTCGTGTTTTTACCGAGATGCCTCCGTTTTAACGGGAATAGAGTGACATTAATATGGGGAAACGTATAAGAAGGTCAGAAAAATTCTGAGGACCACCATTATACAGGTATCTTACACGGTTAGCACCTGCCAATCAGAAGAAAGAAGTCCTTGACACTCCATGTTTCCCCTTCAGCTGGGATACGGGAGGGAAACAGACTTTCTTTGGCAGCAAAATACACTGAGCGCTTCACACGAATACAGTACACTTTGGAGTGCCATGCCTTTATTTATTTTTTATAAAACTATTAGGTATGTTAGATAAACTACTAACACAAATAATATTTAATTATTGCACAATTTTAAATCATTAAAAAAAATGCAATCCCACATACTGTACATTTTAGCCTTTTTTGCTACATACAGTTTAATGTTACATCACTTACATTTGTGATAACCAAGAAAAAAACATACATTGGGAAATAAATAATCTTAACTTATTCATAATTCATAAACTAAACTTAATAATAAACTTATTCATTACAATTTGACACAATTTGTAATGCTGACTGCATTTATCAGGGGTCACCAGACCCGGTCCTGGAGGGCTGGTGTCCCTGCGTTAAGCTCTAATCAGACACACCTGAACCAGCTAATCAAGGTCTTACTAGGTATGCTTGAAACTTCCAGGTAGGTGTGTTGAGTAAAGTTGGAGGTAAACTCTGCAGGACACCGGCCCTCCAGGAACAAGTTTGGTGACCCCTGAGCTAAAACAACATTCAGCCCTGTTAAATACATTATTTATGTTTATTATGTTTTAAAAATGTGACTAATTATGTAAAGAAGTTTTTTTCCCCAAATATTCTTTAATATAGATAGATCAAAAACTAAACTGTAAAACAACAACTTAAAAAAATTTGTTTGTGCTGCCTTAATTTTAAGTTCAGTCAACTTGAAATGTTAAGTTATACTACACAAAACATATATTTGATATTTGAGTTGAGTACACTTAAAATTTTACAGTGTACAAACGGTCATAAATTTGTCAGTCTATGCTCTTTTAATAACAGCAAAGCAACAGCTGCACAAAAAAGTATGTTTTATATTAAGTTTGACTGTTTTCACTGACTATTTGTTGAAAATAAAGCAAAAACAGACTTATTTTTATGTCCATTTTCTCTATCCTGTTCATGGAATAGGCACTTCTCTATGTTTTTGCATCAGTCGGGCACAACAATGAGAGCAGACAGGGCCACAACATCTGTCTTCATGCTATAAAAAAAGAGCTGCCCAATGTAAGAGGTCATAAAATATCAGGAGAGACTAGAGTGAAAAAGAAGGAAGGTTTCTGCTACTCTCACAGGCTCATCATCTCAGTTTCAACAAAATGCATCAATTTTTAATTCCTGCAAAAGCAATGAAAGCACTGTTGCTGTCAAAATGGTGCAAATGCATGGGTGAAAATGCGTGCGTGTGTGTGTGTCTGTCTGTTTGTGTGTATACACAGAGGGACAGTCACAAACATGGTCTGTCGTTTAGCATGATCTGTTCAGATACATTCAAACGCCTGACCTCACCAAAGAGCTTTCCTCTTGTTTTAAAGTCAACATGAAACAACATCCATACATTTTACTTCACACTGTACCATGACTGTACTTCCAAATGACACAGGATATTCAAAAAATAATTTAGGGGATAAAAATAAATAATAATAATAATAATAATAATAATAATAATAATAATAATAATAATAATAATTTCAAAAGTATTTAAGACATTAGGTATGGTTAGTGCTATTGTGATATAAATTTCTTCTATTTTATTTTTGGAGGAGCTGTTACAAAATAAGAAGTCTTGATGAAGTCAGCCAAATGAAAAATGGTTTTATATACAGAACAAGGTACATTTTGCTAAAATATTACAAAGACAAACTTTTTTTTCTTTAGAATGACGTGCACAGATGAGGTGCACAATAAGACCTTGGTAAATAAGATCAGTTTTGATTTCATGTTGGCCGCATGTTTTTATGTATCTGTCCTTCACTGCCATTTGATTACTGAACAGCATTACACACACACACACACACACAATTCAGCTTGTCTGTCTGCACAGATACACAGCGTCTCCCTCAGACAAGAGCAGTTGTGTGAGCGTAACGCCTCCTCTGTCCCTCTATTAAGCACCAGATCATCAATTATTCAGCACCATCGTGAGCCATTATTCAACAGGATGATTAATTTTTAAGATGGCAGAAGGGAACACAAAACATAAAGTGAGGGGCATTAAAAGAACGTCTTGAATGGGTGACATTAAAAGCGGGGTGGAGAAGAAACCTACCGATGATTGATGCGGGCGGGTTGATTGATTGATTTCTTATGAGAGGAAATGATTTGGAGATGATTCGAGCTTCGATAGTTCACACACTAGCGGAGACGATTCAGGATTTTGCCACAAACCACAAAGTCATTTGGAAGCTTTTAATTAATGGCCACTTACTTTAATTAAAGCAAACAAGCGAAAACTGGAGAAGGGTTTTCTTGAACGTATAAAGCCTCACTTAAATCCTTAAAAACTCTTTTTTTGCGTGTGTGACTTTTCCAGATTTCAACAAGCAAACCGGCGTGAGGGTGAGAACAAGCTCGACAGTAAATCGTTTAAAAATCGGCAGACAGATAAGGAGGGTGGAGTTTGTTCCCGGAGAGAAATCAACTGTCAGGACTAAATCTCTCCTGACAACGCAACCAGCAGTTAAAGCCTCATGCTAAACCTGATGTTACGATATTGACCTTTTTCAAAGACGCCATTCACTTTTGAGTTCAAACGTGCACCTGCTTTTTTGCATGTGAAAAATTAATGCTATTAATGTTGCTTTTGCAAGAATCGTGCGTCTTTTGTGCCGCTTTTGTGTCGCTGTGTGTATTTGGTTGAAGAGCGAGAAAGCAAAACAGTTTAGGAAGGGAAGTGACTTTCATTTTACACCCTCGCCTCCCACAAGCTCAGCAGAACCGTCGGATGCTTGGCAAAGAGTCACAGTGAGTCGACACTCTGCCATTTCTGTGGTTAAACAGGACAAACTTGTGGTCCTGCAGTTTTTGCTTTTAAATTCTCCATCTCATTATGATACTCTGCCTGGTATCTCATTTTTATCACAGTTTGGATCATAATTAACTCTATATTACTTCAATCTTCCTCTCAGACCTCTAATAATATTTTCTTCTAGTTTAAGATTACGACTCAAATGGACTGGAACGTGGGCAGATGAAGTTTTTTGACTTGCTAGTATAATTGCCTGGGCCATATGTTAAAAATGAGAAACTTTCAAGTGTCTAATGTGCATGCACGTCTTTACAGTTTCAAAACTTCAATAATTACTTGATGACTGTGAAATAAAACTGATTCCATTTTAAATCTAACGAACAGGGGACGATGACGGTTAAAATGTGGACGAAAGGAGCCACAAACCCAGTCTCTCGCATGGCTCTGGTTTGTTTGTGTGGTGACTTTGTGGTGATCTCTCATTCTGAGCTGTTAGGCTCAAGGCTCTGGAGAAGAAAGCCATGAGAGATTGTGTCTGGATCGTTAGCCTCATTTACATGTGTTAACTAACACTGCGAGCAGTGGAACTGAGACGCAGATGTCCCTCCACTAGATTGAGACTGAACTCATTTGACCCCCTTACACTTCTTCAACTTTTAAAGAAAGTTGACAGGCTAATTGCCAGTTCTAGATATTTTAGTCAAAACACTGAAAAGGCCAATTCACACGCCAAGTGTTTGCCATGTGTCCTCTCTCACAAAGCTCCCGCAAATGACGTAATTAAGTCGGTCTCCCTACACTCTCAATATATAGGGCACGACAGATTAAAGGCACACCCTAAGAAAAAATGTGCTTTTCACTGCGCCCAAAATATCTGCGTTTGTATTGAACATTTATGGAGCAACAGATTTTGTGTGAAAATAAATCATACAAGTCATTTAATTTGTTTAAAAATCTTATAAATGTATAAGGCTCACCAGCATGGGGTAAAAGGCACACAGTATTAAATACAAATACTTTAGATAAAATTAAGTTTTTTTTGTTTGTTTGTTTTTTAATAAATGTCTAAGTTAATACAATCACTTTAGCAAAGTTTGTTCTGTTTTCTGCTTATTTTGATAAATAAAGGAATTCATATTTGTTCAATAAATATACCGTCATTAAAATATGTAAAAATAAAACATTTTAAGATGCAGAAACAAAATCATTTTAAAATGTAAAGATTCTGAAAGCTTTGAAGGAAATCCCGTAGTAATTTAATACAGATTTACAGAAATAACAACAAATGATATTTTATTACATGATATGATTAATATCATGTTTTTAAATATGATGGTTTCATTCTAAACATGGTGATTATCTCTAAGATGGACATCCAACATAATTTATGATATTTACCATCTGAATCTAACCATGTCACGTCAACAAATGGAAAAGTCAGCCTTCTGTTAATTATCATGTTAATATTGTGCCTTTTAGACCCAACAGCAGGGACGCTTTTTATCCCAAATACCATATTTCTACATGTTCTTTTGTTATTTAAAAACTGCTGTTTTAATTATCTTAAACATAACTGAAAATCATTAAGAAGACCTTTGTCTCATGATATATTCAAGAATTTTATCGATTCTCATTTGCTACTTAAGTCTACAACATTTTTAAAAACATCAAATATTAGATCAAATAAGCACAGAATCGATTTTGCACTGCTGCCCGCGATTGCGTCAAGGATCAGCCAAATTTGCACATGTATCTTGAAAAGCGGATGTTTCTAGTGACCATCTAGCCATCTAGTGGTTTAGAGTAAAATACCATCAAAGGCGCCTTTAGCCCCGTCGTAGCCTATATTTCAAATAACTTAAAATATATTGTTTTTATATAACCAACAACTTAAAATGAACAGTTTTTATTTTATTATTAAGTCAAATGTATCTTTGCTCCCACACTTTTAGCACTGTTAGTAAATCAGTCCAGCTTCCATGTCCATGTCATTGGTTTAGAAATCACATTTCACTGCTGAAATAACTTTTTTTGGAACCCAGACACTTAGTAATAACTATTCTTGCAGCTTTGTGAAGTGGCTTTAGGGCTGTTTGTTATCGGTAGCAAAAAAATGGCTTTATTTTGAAGCTAGTGAGCAGATCAGAGAATGTAAACAACAGATATGGCGGCTATGTTTTTCACCCAGGTTAAAGCGTCGCATTAGCACAGCAGTCAAGCAGACACAGCTTGGAGTGACTGAAGAGTTTGTGTGCTATATTAGCCTGACTGAACGGTGTCTTCGCCGCCTTGTGCTCCTTCAGTCCTTCAAGCCCACGCGTAACGCTGCGCTGGCAACAATCATGCAGAGAATGTGTGACATAATATGACACCATGTTTTCTTGCCATTTTCTTCCTGTAAAATGTAATAAATGCATGATGGGATTGGGAACAGCGGTTTGCTGGAGGGCCTGAAGCTTGATTTTTATACCAGTTTCGAAATGTCTTCAGGAAAGGTTTGGAAGCTGTTCTGAAACGGTTTCTTAACCTCATTCTGTTTATTTACAATTCGACTGTGACAAATTCACTGCCACATAGATGCTATGTTGTCTATCTCATGTATTTCAAAGGTTTTTTTTTTTTTTTTTTTCAAATACGGAGCACAAACATCTGACAGTAATAACAGACCATATGTGATAATGTTGGACATTCACCACCACCACTGAGCTCATTTAAGTCAAATGTTGTTTTGTTCATAAAGTTTTCCCACAGTTACACTTCATTTTTGCACAATGATGCAGTCTGAACAACGATACTGTTCGGAAATGAGCTGGGATGCGTCGGAAAACAGCTGCATTCGGTTGCGGGCGATAGCATACTGGCGCTAGGATGTGACATTGATGGGTTTGATGTCATCTAAGTTTTCCTGCAGCGCGTTTCATGCGATCCTCAAATGGCTGGTGGAGCCGGGATGCTTTTGGGAGACGTGTCATATAAGTGACCTGCGTCCAGGGAAGCAACCTCCCTACAATGGACTCTGAACCTGTCCAGAAATCAAAGCCTTTCGTGTCCTGAGAAATCTTTCCCGATATAAATAGATTACCGGCATTTCAGCTGTCTTCTGCCACCCGCGGAAAGGCTGCAGATACAGAAAATTCCTTTTCTGCCTCTCTCTGTCTATCGTTTTTATCTCTCTAGCCTCTTTATTCGTGTTCTTTCAGCTCTGGTATGTTGTGAAGGTCTCTGCCATTCAGTGTAATTTTCCACAATCTGAGTCCAGAGGAGGATATCATGAGCACACTTGGGGGTGACAGCGCAACTGTCTGAAAGCAGGGATCAATTCAGGAAGCCTGCTTCACAGAGAGGTCAAAAATAACAAGTAGCATTTCCCTCTGATCAAGGCGTAGGTTTAGATTTTAATAAGAGCTGAACATACAGTATGCAAATGATGCCATTAAATTATTTATACATCGTTCACACAGACTTAGTCTTGCTCCGTGTCTTTGCACCCATCGAGCGTATCGTGCATATATCTTTGTTTTAGTCCTTCAGTGAAAGATAACAAATGATGCTACTACAACAGAGGGAAACTATGGGTTCTTGAAGAAGAAGAAGAAGAAGAAGAAGAAAAAAAGCCTCCATAGACAAATAGTAATTTTCTAGTGATAATCTATGGAAATTTAAAAAGCTGTGAGGTTGTTATATGATGGTATATGCATCTTTCGACTGTATTCATTTCAAAAATCCCTGTGCTCTTATATAACATCAAATACTTAAATATTTTGCAATACACTCAAAATATATGCTATTTTGTACTTTTAATATGATTTCTTAATGTTTTTGAAAAGTCTTTTATGCCCTTCAAGACTGCATTTATTTGATAAAAAATACGGTAACACTTTAGTATAGGGACCCATTCTCACTATTAACTAGTTGCTTATTAGCATGCCTATTATTAACATATTGACTGTTTATTAGTACTTATAAAGCACATATTCTGCATGACCATATTCTACATTCTTAATCTTACCCAATACCTAAACTTAACAACTACCTTACTAATAATTAATAAGCAGCAAATCATGGGTTTATTGAGGCAAAAGTTATAGTTAATGGTCTGTTAATAGCAAGAATTGCACTGTTGAATTTTCAACTTAAAATAATTTGTTCCCCCGCTGCCTTAAAATTTTATATTTTTTTTACACAAATATCTAAGTTATCACCTAGTACAGTTTAAGATTTCAAGCTGACTAAACTTATTTGAGTTGACTAAACTTCCAATTTTAAGGCAGCGGGGTAAAAATAAAGTACATATAAGAACAGCAATATTGTGGAATAATATTACCATTAAAATCAATGGGGTTTTTTTGTTTGTTTTAATGCATTTTAAAATTTAATTTATTCTTTTGACTTCAACACTGATTTTTTTTTCCAGTCATTAGGCTTCAAAAGATTCTTCAAAAGTCAATTAATGCTGACGTGGTGCTTAAGAAAAGGCTTTTATTATCAATTTTGAAAACAAAATGTTGATACTCTATATTTTTGTGGAACTATTTTTTTTTATTATTATTTGTTGAATGGAAAGTTCAAAAGAACCACATTTATATAAAATAGAAATCTCTAACAACATTACAAATGTTTTTAACCATCACTTTTAATTAAATTAATGTGTCTTTGAATATAAATATTAATTTCCTTTAAACCCCAAACTTTGAAGGATAGTGTTTCATTAATAGTAAATAAGCTCTGTTCCAAAACTTAGTGAGATGCCTAAGTAGGTTTCACAGAAATGCATTGTGCCTGGCTCTTAAAAAATAAATAAATAAATAAATAAATAAAAAAACAAACAATCAAACAAAAAACAGAGCAGCTGCCTATGTACATATTTCCAAAATTGTCTTAAGATGTTCCATTCGGTTAGGATGCTGCCTATGAAGACAGTAGTCTATGTAGGCATTAGATAGCAAGGCAGCACAGAAGGTTTTGGAAAAGAGTCACAGCCAATAGTTTTTATATTGTACAGTCACTGTGTCTGAATCCACTGCGCCGTTCACATTCACAAATATTTCATTTCACTGAGGCACAAAAAAAAAAAATACAATATGAGACGAAGGGGAAGCTAGAGCGTTTCTCACTAAGAACATGAGCTCCTAAAATGTTATTGAGGACAGGAAACCATTTGGTGCAACAGAATGAATTAAGCCAAAGCAATACAAGATTATCCAATTATAAGACTAATATGGCTTTAGCAAAGGTAATTGCTTTGATGGGGCTTGCGATTCGCTGCGTGCACCGGACAGAAAGTCCAATAGGAAAAGCGACTGCACTACAAAAGGCTTCTTCTTTCCTTATGTATTCTGTGACATAATCTATGAATCACATTAAACTCTGTGAATGAAGGCCTACGCACACACACGCACACAAAAGATGTTTCTGCGCTTTGGCTGGGCATGTTTTCTTTTCTCTTAATTGCAGTGAAGTAACCAGACACACCACTGGAGGTTGGTGAAGCAAACAGTGAGTAGATCTTATCAGAATACAACAAAAGAGGCCACTGGAGCCGTGGCGGTGATGGGGGGCCGCTCGGCTGGGCCGTGAGCTCGCAGGACTCCGCTCGAAGAGTAATGCGCGTCGAAAGTGCTTCATTCAGCCAAGAGTACGATGATAAAGCAGCGCTGTCCATCACGGCAGCTAATGACGGTTAGAAATATGCCTATTAATTATAAATGCAACGTTTTTATTTGGTTCTGCTTGTTAGCACTGTGTAACTTTTAAAATAAGTATTTCAAAATTTTAAACAGCTCATAGATCGTTATCATTATTTTTAGTTTTAAAATTGTGTGTGTATATATATACAATGTATGTGTGTGTACACACACACACACACACACACACTTTAATAATACAAAAAAGATTATTCTTTCTATTTTATTCTTCCCACACTGTAGATTCTCGCAGAGCACTATTGTGTAACTTTTAAAATTAATATTGAAATATTTTAAACAGCTCATAGGAAAAAAAAAAAAGTGTTTTTTTTTATTTTTAAAAATGTGTGTGTGTGTATACACATTTGTGACCCTGGACCGCTAAATCAGTCTTAAGTAGTACGGGTATTTGTAGCAATAGCCAAAAATACATTGTATGGGTCAAAATTACATTTTTTTCTTTTATGCCAAAAATAGTTAGGATAATAAGTAAAGATCATGTTCCATGATGATATTTTGTAAATTTCTTATCATAAATATATCAAAACTTGATTAGTAGTATGCATTGCCAATGCATTGCGATTTTCTCAATATTTTGATTTTTTTGCACCCTCAGATTCCAGATTTTCAAATAGTTGCATCTCAGCCAAATATTGTCCTATCCTAACATATATGGAGAGCTTATTTATTCATATGATGTATAAATCTCAATTAAAAAAAAAAAAAAACCTTATGACTGGTTTTGTGGTCCAGAGTCATATTTTAATAAATAAAAAATAAAAAATAAAAACAAATCCTCTTATATTCTTCTCACGCTGTAATATTCGCAGAGCAGTATTGTATAACTTGATTACAAATTTTAAACAAAAAAAATATATATTTCAACTATTAAAAATTAGCATTATTATTATTAAAAATGTGTGTATGAATATATTTATTTATTACAGTTTATATAGTTTAAATAACAGTTTCACATTTGATGTTCTCAGGGTTGTAAATGCAGTATGCTCTACTAAATCTCCTTCTAAATCTTTTTTTTTTTTAATACAGATATCTAATAAGATATCTGCGAGTAACTCTCTTGGCTCTTGTGTGTGGCGCGAGACAAGCCGCCCCACCACTGTTTGTGTTAACAGGGGCGAAATTCACACCAGGCATGTGTGAGTTATGCAAATGCCATTAGGAAGTGTTTGACACTTCGCAGTTTTGTGGCGATCGGAGCCATTTCAGCAGGTGCGACAAACCAAAGATATCAAAACTGCCATGTGGCTAAAATACACTTTAAATAATTAAAATGTGATTCATGGGTAGCCACTTCATACACATTTTTTTTTATCATTAGTGTTATGGCAGGTGTGTTACAAAATTTTTAAAATGTATCTTATCCTACACATCCTCCAAGTCTGACTCGTCAATTTATGCGACGCATGTAACAGGCTGTGACCTGTGTCCCCTCCTTAAGCAGTTCACATTAGAAATGCATCGTGGTCATTATAGTCCGCCTGACAATAAAGCAACTCCGCTTATATCATCTGCCGCTTAATCCTGCGCTTCACAGCCAGGGCCGCGGCCTGGCAGTGTTACACGTGCTCAAGACACATCGAGCAAAGGCACTCATTGTAGGAGACGTGATCACACTCTGTCTCTCTTTCTGCATCATTTCCTGTCCTCTGTACTCCTGTCTCTCAGGATAAAAATCCTATATGTTACAGAAGAAGACATTACAATTCAAACAAGGCTGAATTTCAACATGATTTCAAAATGAAACCCGTAAATGGTATTGAGCTCTTTCCTCAAAGGTAATGGCTTAGTCTGCCATTCTTTGTTTTTATTTCAACGAGAAAAAAATGTCGGGCAGGACTTGATTTAATCCAGTGAGATTTCATTGGAGCATGAAAAGTGGGCGTTCCGCATCAGAATGGAGCCAGACCTGAATGCGAATTTGCAACGGACGCAAACTCAGATCTATTGAGGAGACTTTTTTTGACTGGGACATGAAGGCTGAAGGTCAAGCTCACACTTGAGAGCATTTTAATGCATCCCTGTGTTCACTTTTCAAACTTATTATTATTTGCTATTACTGCCATAACATTTATTACATTAATATTAATCACATTAAATTGCTTTGTTAACTATTGGCAGAATTTTAGAAGATAACATTACCAAGAACAGCACGCTGAAACAATGCTTTAATAGCTTTTTGGATGCAGCTTTGGTAACATCAGCCAAAAATGAAAGTCATTTCTGAGGTGAAACAAGTCCACGGTATCTGTTTTGTTGTTGTTGTTGTTGTTGTTTGTTTTTTATCCTTTTTAAAACCTGCACAAAAATAAAATTAATGCTGCATGTCCATACAGGACAATCCAATCCAATATCAAAATAAATAAATAAATAATGAATCTTAGAATATTTTGCTTAAACAGGCTATTAAAATACTCAGCATGTATAGACATTTTATCAATGCATATGAATTAAAGGTCAAGCAATATTACATTGTGCTGATACAATGACAATGCATTTAACAAAAGGCATTATACAGATCTGAATGTGTTAATTCTTACTATAAAAATATACTAAGGCCCGGTTTCATAGACAGGGCTTAGCCTAAACCAGGATTAGGCCATAGTTCAATTAGGACATATAAGTAATTTTTATAAACATGCCTTAGAGAAAGAAAAAAAAAACAAA
>JAHKKF010524388.1:0-36321 GCA_019740295.1 Labeo calbasu | reverse complement strand
TATTTTAAGATCAGTCAGTGCAAGTTTCTTTCAGTTGAAACAGCTCAGACTTACATTTTAGTCTAGGACTAGGCTTAAGCCTTGTCTGTGAAACCGGATGTAAAATTGCCAGATAGAGTTTATTATGTAACTAAAATACTACAAAATATTTACAATAACATCAGTAATATATAATTAAAAAAAAGAAGTTAAGATTTAAATTCATGTTGACTTGAATTTTGATGAGGTTACAGATCAACTTTCAGACCGTGGTTGGATGAAAATCCCTGATTCCATTCAGCAGATGATTTGTGTTGTATTCAAATGTCAGCCAAAGAAAAAAAAAAAAGGATTTATATACATGAATCCAGTTTGTTCGGGCAGTAAATATTGCAGCTGTCATTTCTCAGCCTAGCGTGGCTGATGCATTGCGTTAAATAAGCACACACAACACAATGCCGCTGACAAGCTGCATTTGAGCCAAACCGGCCAGGTGAGTGGTGTCAGAGCGAAAGACACTTGAAGGCTGTTTGTATTGGACACATCAGCACTAGAGTAAAGAGTAATGACTGCTACCTTAAAGTAATTAACTTAGCTCTGCAACCTGGCTGTTTGTCTGAATTAAATTCTCCACTCATTATGTGTCATCTTACGCAATGTGGCCGACGGCCTCCTTTGGAAAATCAATGGAGGCGGAGCTGTCAGATGTCACTCGCAGACTGATTATCCAATCAGTGTCCACCCCTGGCCTGCACAAAGGTCTCACACCTTAATAAACTCGTAATCTCTGCACCTGAATTTAGATTAATGCATGGAAGTAACAGCATTGATTTAGTCGTAATGAAGAGTTCTCCAGCTTGCTCTGTTTGGAAGAGCCCCGAAGTGCTGATCTAGGAACAGTATCCTGTTTGAATTCCAGAGCTTAATCAGTTTAAGAAAAATCAGCCAATCAGCAAAAGATCAGACAATGGTGGCTAGCAAGTCAACCAAAATAGAAAGCCCAGAAATCCCATGGTCTCTTTTGTCTAAAACATCACTGCGCTGTCATCGGAATTTAAAAAAATAAATAAAAATAGACTTTAAAAGAAAAACGTTGTTTATTATTTATTATTTAAAAGTGTGGCTTTATTATTATTTAAGTTAAAAGTATCAACTTGACTACACTAGGTTACACCAACAAAAGTCATTTTAAAGAACCGGACCATAAATAGCTCTTTTAATCAAACTTTAAAAAGTGTTAATGACCAACTGCTACGGATTTTCAGTGCGGCTCTTTAATATTTTATTACCTTGGCAATCAAGCCTTTTCACGTCACAGGCTTTTATTCTGATATGTATACTTAATTTTTCAGCTGAATCAGCACCTGGTGTGGTTTCTTAACATGTTTAAAGCAAAATTATTTTTGACAGGAGGTCAGGAGATTCAGACACACAGTGCTTCTGATTATACTCTCATGATTGGCTACAACTGCCCTGATAAACTGTCACATGAACCACACAAGATAAGTCTGACCTCTGACCCTGGAATGTTTTTAGGAAACAACTTCCTGTTGACCCCAGATTAGATTAGTTATCTGAGGATTAGTGGAATCTGCAGGAAATGTCTTAACTATTATTCTGGACTACCTCAAGTTTCGAACACTGAAATTGGGCTTACGTATGAAAAAAAAAAAAAAAAAAAAAAAAAAAAAAAAATATATATATATATATATATATATATATATGGATGAGTTAGAAAAAAAGAAAAACATGTTAGGCATACATGATAACTCCTTCAATATTGCTTCAGTACTGGTTGAGCTGTAATGTACACAAAGGGTGGCTACTTTGACGAAGCTTAAATATTAGTTTAATATTTATATTTACATATTAAACATTCCTGGTTGCTACGCATAATTCCAAAATGTCCAGTTGAATTATTTAATACCTTTAATGAGTTTAAAGTGTTATTATTTTCAACAACAACGCAATGTAAAACAGTAGTAAATTTAACAGTAGATGCATATTATTATTAGATTATTATTAGCACTAATAAAAATAAGTCTTAATAATTACTAAACGCAAGTAATAACACCATGAATCTTCTAAAAGTTTGCATATTCATAATCTTTGACATTTGAAGAAGTTTTGTGGTAGATAACTTACAAAAGAAGGATTAAACTGAAGGCCAACCTCTCTTCAGCGTTCTGAAATAACAGGTGTGTCTGCTTGAAAATGGCCCTTTCGAGTGTGCTCCTATAAACCAGCCGAGACACAACCCTTCTCCTACCACCAGACGTCTAATAAACCTCTCTCTCTCTTTCTCTCTCTGCTCACAGATACTGTTTACCCTGTACCTGGGTTCCTACCTTCTCCTCTGTGATGAGAAATTGAATTTTTTTTCTTCTTCTTTTTTCTAAATACCAATTCTGGGATAGATAAGTCATGCCCCCTGTGTACACACCAAACTAAATATGTGTAGTCCTGAATTTGAAAATGAAATAACATGAATCATGCTGTGGACTTCATTTACATTTAAATAAAAATAAACATGGCAGAGCATAAGATAACCGCTAAATGGATGTAATCCATGATACCAAAATATTATTCTCCACATAGTAAAAAATATATTAAAACAGCTTTGTTTCTTTCCATCTAATTGTAGAACTGTCAAAATAATTTCTGAAAAACAAAAATTTGTATTTACTTTATAATTATTTTTATTTTTATTAGCCAAAAGTTATCAGAAACATGCAGTAAATGTATCACTTTTTGCACCATTTGGCAGTGATTTTATCTGAGTTATTTTAAGTTTAATTGGGTTATTCTTATTCTTATTATATCATTTTATTCTATTGCAGAATTACAAGCAAAACCAAACATTTGCAATTATTTTAATATAATTTAAAATATATATTTTAATTGGCAATATATTTTTTTTGTTTAGAAATGATTTGTTTGGCCAACAGAGATATTTAAAAATAAATCAAACTGATTGCATGTCTGAACACACTCTGGAGTCTGGGTGTGTTCAGAGTGGTGTGTGCTGCCCACAGTCTGCAGCTGATTAAAATGGCAGCCTGTGTATAAAGTCTGCCGTCCCACTGTCACACAAACCTTTCGCAAGCTGAAACAAACGCTTTGACAAAATGGCAGAGAAGGCGCCCTGCCTTCCACTGATTACTGATCGTAAAATAAAAACCACCGTAAAATGCAGGTATTTGACCCACCAAAGGCAGTTGAGCACTTTACATAAAACTCCAAGTGTAACAGGGCTGTTTATTCCCCGCAAATTGGCGAGCGTTTATCGGCACAGCAGGATGCTCTGTAAACACACAACTGAATCAAAAAGAGGGAAAGAAATCATCTGATTTGAAATTCTTGCACAACTGAATGTGTTTTTGATTTTTTTTGTAGCGCTTATAACCACAGCGTATGGCCCTGTACTCAGTGTTTCTAAAGTAACAGCATTGCCCTACAGAGTGAATATCAGTGCTGAAGTGGTCCCCTTGTTTTTATCAAAGTCTTTAAGGTTTTTTTTTTTGTTGTTTGTTTTGTATTTGCTTTAAATCACTGCTCTAAACACCATTGAGAAAGCATAGCTCTACAGACATGTTACGTGATGCTGTATTTGTTGTTCAGTAAGTCCGATTATTTGATTCGGCCGTGCAAATGCTCTCATGTTCAGAGAACAATGGCTGTTCAGAGAACAGCAGCATTGCAAAACACACACACACACACACACAAACAAAATACTAAGCCTCTAATAAAAGTTATTCCACAATTTGGCTTGTTCATTATTTTGGGCTCGACTGTGATTTACAAAGACTCTGTTTGACTTAGTTTGAAGTGATAAAATGCTCACATTTTACACATTTTGCCGTTTACACTATGTCAAATGCTCTCCACATGTGTCTGATATTCACCACATGGTGAAAATATTGAAATCGGCGCGCTGGGCCACAAATCATATTTTCCAGATCGCAAAAAATTAAACAATCGATAAATTAAAAATTCAGAATATTATGAGAACAGAAGAGACTATATAAGCACATTAATACGGAGCAAAAGTAAACCTAATACAAATGTCTCGCTAACAAAATTAGATTAAAAACAAATCAATATACGGATACACTGTAAAGCAGAGACTTTCAAAGCTGACTTAAAAAAAAACTGCATTATTATATTCAGGAGACAATGTCTGCACTCTTTAGACGAAGCGAATCGTGAATAATCAGACATGTGCCGGGCTTTATATGCGACTAACTCTCATAAACATAAAGCTACACACTTGTGAGCAGAACGTTCGTGTAGGTGTTATGACACCCATTCATCCCTGCATTACTGGAAATGTAGAAAAGCACTATTTTCCGGCTCTGAGTGAAAATACCTAAGCAAGTTCTCTGGTGGATCTCATAATCCTGCTCATGTTTGGCTGTTTTCATTTCTCTGATGCAGGAAGGGGGCCAGAAAGAAACAGAGCCAAGGAAAATATTCCTTTGAAATGAAAAGGATGGGATAGTGTTTTCACACACAAACACAAAGACGAGGAGAAATGAACTACAAGCCCTGGTCCCCTCTCACCCCTCCTGTTCTCCGGGCCTGTGCTGAAGCTAATAGAGCACAGGGCTCAAATAGAGCTCAGGCCACTTTGAAATGCTAATGGAGCGGCTTCAAACAGAGTCCATTCACACTTATACAAATTCAAAACATTTTTTGGTCAGAGAATGTCTATTTAAAGCACAAATGGTGACATGCAAGAATTCAGACCAAAAACCACACACCATATGGTAGAACTCTGCATGCACACCTAAAATCCTATTTCGGAGAAATTATTGGTCACTTTAAAAGCATATTTGATATTTGAGATCAAACGTAAGTTCATTGTTATAAATTTTACAATACTTTTTTGTTATATATATATATATATAAATACTATATTACAAGATTTTTTTTTTCCAGTGATATTAATGCAACAATGGAAACATGCCATTAAGTAAAACTTCAATGCAAAACTCAAATATAAAAAAGAAATACAGCGTCTATCAATATAACCTGCATCTGTAGCTCCAGACCGCTCCGATTCAGGTGACTCAATATGTTACACAGTTTTTTAGCGTCTCTCACGTCATGCACTGCATTTCAAACAACACCGCGCTCACGCGTTGACTCCTATTACTAGCTCTTACGCACCGGAGCGATGTTTACCCAAAAACAATTGTGATTTGCTCAGTGTTTTGGTAACATTTCAAATTACAGTGTCCAGCTGCATATATTATATGTTATTATATTTAATTACTGCAGTCATAGCAATAATAATGTGTCATTATCAGTGCCGCAAATAATTATAATGCATTAATTACATTATTACTACCATGTAATTACCACGTAACGTGCATACTAATGCAAAGTTTGCCGGTTTGTCAAGACGTTCGTTTCACAGCAGTTCAGAGTATGTTTGGGCAAAAGAATAGCATCTCACTGTTGGCACCGGGGGCCTGGGTGCGGATTAATTATGAATGTGGGGTTAAAGGATCTAATTTTACAGCGGCTGCTCACAAGTGTCCGATGTTACATTTAGAGAAAGTCAGGTTCAGACAATTTAAACTGCACCGGGTTCTAACAGTCCCCTAGTTAGCACTCTATCACTGCTGTCTGTGCACCCTGAACCATTCTTTTCACATTAATCATGCTGAGGAGTTAAAAACGAGCAAAAAAGAGCCTGAAATTGCTTTTAATTATAGACACAAGACCTCAATTTAACAACCCAAGTCAAGCTTTAGTGAGTTCAACAGTTGATGTAGGTCACCACACGCTTGTTGTAGGAAGCAAAAGGCAATGACAATAAATTAAAGTGTGCAGACTTCACCGACACTTTTAAAGAATTTCCAACGGAATGAAATATCTCGACGGGATTTATTTGAAGACCCCTCATTCCCACACTAATAGTTTCCATTCAAAGGGAGAGAGAGAGAAAGAAAGAAAGAGTAAAAGACAAAGAGAGAAATGGCAGCCGACCAAATCAATCCACATCTGGTTGTGTTTTGATTAACCATTTCTCAATTAGCCATGGTCCCCCTTTCCATCATTTTAATTACTCTGAACAGAGTAGTTTTGTTCTTTTAGAGTCATCTAACTGGAGCTCAAATCACATTTCTTTTCCATTCATTTTTGACCAAGTTATGAAATGCGATGCATATTTAAAATACAAACTTCGGTCTGTCGTTATCATCTTGCAACACGCCTGACCTTGATCGTTATTTTCTCGTTATAAATATTTTGCACGAAAAGTTTGAGTAACCAACCCAAACTTGTTAATGACCCCCTTCAGAGCAACAGGATTTACCTGCATATAAGCGCATTATGATCGTTAACAAAAAGCTTCTTACCTTTTGTGAGTGAGCGGATAGTTGCAGAAAAATCAGACGGAAAGTTAATTAATCAGTTGAGGCAATTACAAGCGGGTCTTATAATAGGAGCAGCGCGTCTCAGCGCACAACGCACACATGCTCCGCTCATCCGAGCCTTTATCGGAGTGTGAGCGCTCACATTCCCGCAGACCCGCGCTCAGACCTGCGCTCCGCCGTGCCGGGATGAAGAGATGCGGGTACGGTGAAAGAGTCCGTCCGTCCGTCCTGCTGGAGGAGAGAAACAGGGGGGACGCGGACCTGTTCCGCAAGGCAACTAATGAAAAAAAGAGCGAAAAAAGGAACGCGAGGAAAACAAACAAACAAAAGCAGTCCTCTTTATTTATTTCAGTCCTTTGCGCGTCTTCTTCGGGTTTGTTGAGTCCCGTTCCAGCCGGAGAGAGAGCGGCCCGCGGCTGAGGGATTTCTCTCTGTATGAGCTGAGCAGAGATGTGAGAGAGCGGCTGCGCTCAAAACCTGGAACCGGATTCCTGGGTCGCGCGGATACGGAGTCGCTGAGGAAATGGTCGCGTAAACATATTATCACGAGTACACTTAAGCAACGGCAGTTGTGGAAGACGATTACGCAGAGCTGAGGAGCAAAGTAAAGCAGATTATTTGTTTTGTATATACAACTTTTGGCCAATTTCCATTGGATTTGCACTGCTACATGCCCCTCATCGGGGCACACTGGAGAAAGATTCCCTCATGCTGTGGGCAGGCCGGCCTGCTCAGCCAATGACTGCACATGGTTTCTCACTGTAATTCTAGCTCGCATCAAAAAGAAAAAGTGCAGATTTTCGTCTTTTTTCCTCAACTTGGCCTCAATCAGAAAGACCGACTGTAGCCGCGCTGCAACCGGAGCAGTAATCCACAGAACAAAGCCATTTTCAACGACGCATTTACCATTATTTCATTTGTTGACCGTCCTCACGGTCAGTGACCCTGAAATGCAATGCACATCCTAGAACTGTTAAAGAACGAGTTGAAAAGGCCATGTAAGGAGAAGCATGCAATTGGAACGCATCCCCCCCCACACCTGGCTTTAATAAAGCTTCGGAGCGATATTTCAGTCAAATACAGAAACTCTAAGGGTGCATTTCTCTGTTTCACTCATACAGCAGGTGAAGCTCACAGCGTAAGAGCGCACACTTATATTTTCATATGCATAACTTTACATAGTAATAGATCCATTTTGGGGGACAAAAGAGAAAACAGATGTGGTAAAGGTCATTCTGATATTTTTTCTGATGTTTATGCATTAGTTTTGCAGAAGTAAAACCACATGTGTGTTGCATTCTTGCAGTCAAAGGAAGGCAATGGGGTTTAGCAAAATCACACAGGCACACATACACACTCACGTGCACACGTAAAAACACATCAGCCCTGTTACAAACCACCGATTTTATCTATTTAAATATGCTAGGGTTGTCTCCTCAAAAGAGCTCATTACATCCTTTTGCTGTTAGTATTACATTTGTTTCAGAGCAAGCTGTTAAAATGATGAAAATAAACTTGGAGAGTCAACAGATTCTACAAACATGAAAATACAGTTGCTATACATATATGTGTTTTAAATATAATTGAATCCTAAACCTGTATATATAAGAAATTATATAAGAGGAGAATAATAATAATAATTCTCAAAAGCAAAGTAAAGCTTCACATTTAATGCGTTTCTATGCTCATGTGGATTTTAAAGAAATAGACCTGAACATGAATGTATGTAACCGAGAGCAACAGATATTTGTCCTGTAACAGATATTTGTCATTTTTATATGAATACAGATTCAGCTCAACTGTGGTGTATTGTAATAGGATTGACTTAATGAAAATAACACCGGTTGATCTATTCAGGATGGAATTGTATTCATTTTAGTTGCTCTTTATGTTATGTAGCACAGCAGATTGTAGCTTAAATAAGGATTAGTGCAGGTATTAGCTGTGTAACACTCTTCTAATCATGATCATCAGAAAATGTGCAGCTTTACTCTACTTTGCTGTTTAGGTCACATCAGACCAAAAAAAAAAAAAGAAAAAAAGAGAAAAATCCTCTGAACTATCAACCAACAACCCTCCCAGTCATATGTTTGTAATGTTTTATTTACGTTGGCCTGTGCATGTGTGTGTTTGTGTGTTGGTATTTTTCATTTCTTTTAAAACATTTCTGTTTTTAGAATCTGTGCTATCTACATTTTTGTATATGGAAAACAGATTTTTCATCATCAGACTGATTTTATTGCAGTAAACAAGAGGGCTGCAAGTGTAAATGTGTATGTCAGTCAATATATTGTGCTTCATTTGTCATTCTCAATGCCAGCAGGAAGCAATTGTTCACAAGCCTTCACACGTCTCCTAATCACTTCCTGTTAAACTGGGTCATTTATGCATTATGCTTTTATTTAGTTGTGTGTGTACAAAATATGTATATGTGTGTTATATTTAAACTGTTTATCAACATTATTTTCTGACATTACATAAGAATGTTTTTCACATTTCTGTCTTTTTCATTTGCCATTGTTTCGAAGCATTCTGATTTTAGTGAAAGGGTTACAGGTATTAAATTTAAATTATAAATATAAATCTAAAAATATATAAATATTTTAAATATATTTTAAATATAAAATTATCTTGTTTGGGATAAACAAATCATTGCTTACCACTGAAAAGAAAGAAAAATCACAAATGAAATCACTTTTGTAACTAATTTGAGTTAGACTTTAACAGAGAAATGTGATTTTGAATAGAGTAAATAAATAAATAAATACATGCATTAATTCGCTCAAGTTTTTACCGGGAAAAAAATATTTCGGTAATTGTGTCTCCTTTAGAAAACCTCAACAATGTCCCAAACTGTACCCAGATTTGCCAAAATACCAAAGTCAGAGATTTCAATAGCTCAGAAGTGTCTCGTCAAATTCTTTAAAGGCCAGATGATCCGCTCTGTGCTTCCCCTGTTTACTTTTTCTCCCAAGGAGTTTCAGGAGAACATCTTAGACTAAGTTGGTGCTTAAATTCCAACTCCTATGCGTTTCCTGAGCTACGAAAGAGGAAATTCTGAACAATATGCATATTTCTTCCATTCTTTCCATTTCCATCCGGTAAAAGTCGTCCAATACCACAAAACCAACTGCTTTTGACAGAAACAAAATGAAACAACTGCAATAAACACCCAAAACTATTTTAAATCAATTCAGAATGCTATTGAGTAAAACCAGCCCTCCTCGAATGTCTCCTCGTCATTCCAAATTTCACTGTTTACTCAGGAGAGAACCGGGAGGAACAGTCCCAAGCCTCAAAGGAAGTTCACATTCTACTTCCTTTATGACCACATAGGTTTCTGGATTACACAAATGTCAAATAACTGACCTGTAAAGCAAATGACTTATACAAACAAATGCCACTCTCCCACATGTAACGCTAACACAGACTTCAACAGTTTGTACGTGTATGTCACTGTATTACGCCGTGATTTCGTATTCTCTCTCAAACTCGTTCTCCCTCTCTCTTTCTCCGAAACACGATATCTGCTAAAACAAATATCTGTGAAACAAATCTAACCAGTGCTGAATGGTTTAGCAACTGTTATTAAGGTTATTAAGGTCACTGTAATTTAAAGTCAGTGTTACGTCTGAACTTGGAGGCTCGATGCAAAGACATCCACAGCCAAGTGGAAACAGATGTGGCGTAAAAGCAGATACAGCACTAGCCGACAGCTCAGCCCTTCTCTGAGGTCCGCCAGTTAAGATTAATATAGCCCAGACATTAGCATATACAACTGCCGTACGACGACCTGCGAGACTCCAATTCATTTTATTTACACAAGAGGCCAAAAACCACATTCTGCAATAACGTTGTCCCTTACCCATTAGGAAGCTCGGGGTGACTCGATGTCTTATTCAAACTGTACAATTATCTGATGTTTATACAGTCGGAGATATCATCTTTAAAATTAATAAAGTCCAGAACGTTGCAGAACCAGAAACCCCAAATGGGCTTAATTTTTTAAAATAATCTTAGTTTTAGTATTTGCTGTTGGTCCTCAACATAGATTGAAAACCGCTTTATACATTTCATTCACAATGAACTGCAGGCCATTTGATTCATTCATCTAGTCATACTAGGTACATTTCCGGATATTAATTGCTAAAATATATTACATGAACCAATAATTGAATACCTCTGAAATATTTAAAGGTATTAAAAATGCATGACTGACCATCAACGCATCTTCAGTTTTTGTTTTAAACCAACCAAAAAAACCAAAAAAAACATTACGATTTAAATGTGAAAAGGTGGGAACCTCTTTTAATGTGCGTTAGGAAGAAAAAAAGAGAAAACTATTGATCAATGGCCAACTCAGCAGCATCAGCGGCAGCTCTGGTTCTCATTGTCCTTTTGCAAGATAAGACACAAGACGTAAGACATGTGATATTAAACATATTTTTACACTAAGGTAGACTAGCCTGGTGCTACTTTTTTTACACAATAAAATTTCTACCAGCGTCTCAACTTTTAATTTTTCATTTTAATGCAAATGATCTGCTGAAGCTGTGATTTCATTGGACCAACCACATTTACGTGGTTACATAAAAAAAAAAAAACTTGAATGCAAACTTTACGATTTAAATATGAAAAACTTCTATACACAAATAGAGAAAATAAAATGTCTGTGCTGCATGGTGGTTGGACAGATTTGGAAGATGCTGCTGGTGAGTTTCTTTTGTTTTAATTAACATGAGTACAGTAGGAGAAAGGTAGACGTCCAAAACCAATGTGACACTACAGGTCCCCTCTGAGGTCAATAATCTTCTGAAATAATTGCCTGAATATTTAATTGAGAGAAGATGAAAAATCTCTCACAGTCATACATAATTGTAAATGCGCAATCCCCAGTCCAGCTGTGTACCCTTATTAATTATATTCATTTAAAGAGAACTCTTTCGGTTCATATAAAAGACGATAATTATAAAACTTTTTGAATGCATACAGCTTATTTCCATAAAACATTATTGTCCTAAATCTATTCATTGAGTGCTCAGTTATGCATAAATTGGTTGAAATGAATGTTTAAACTCTTCTTAACTCCATAACAACTGTGCAACCTCATGAGGCCTGGGCACAATAAAACAGGGTTGGATGAAAATTTCATTTTCTATTTACATCAACTAATGTCCTTAGTTTAAAAAACTGGACTAAATGGTAATGCACTGTTGTGTCCTCTAAATGATTTCTGGATATTCTGTTTATTGTACATTAACATTATTTCAGTTTACAGTAGATGGAACCTTTTTTAATGTGCTTTAGGAAGAAGAAAAAAAAAAGAAAACTACAGATCAGTGGCCCACTCATTTGACAAAGTAGTTTTCCAGTTATTTATGTAAACATCAGTGGACATCAGTTGCAGCTCTGGCCTCTCTCATTGTGCTGTTGCAAGATAAGACACAAGACATAAGACATGTGAGATAAAACATATTCTACTCTAAGGTAGTCTAGCCTAGTAGAAGTGTTTTTTTTATTATTATTTATTTTTAATTTATTTTTTAACAATAACAGATACAATTCCTACCAGCATCTAAACTTGTATTTTCCATTTTAATGCAAATGACATGCAGAAGCTGTGATTTCATTGGACCAACCACATTTGAATTCACAAAAAAAAAAAAAAAAAAAAAACATATTTTGCAAAACACTACTTATCTATTACATTTCAAATAATTGGCTTGAAAATCAGATGTGCTACTGGCTGGTCATGACACTTTATTTACAAATGCTTTACAATCAAGGGACAAACTATAAATGTGAATTTCAGTAAGACTGAGCTCTGGTTCTTCATAGCAAAGTTTTGATTATTATTTTTCCAGTCTGGATTTGGTTAACCCAGTCTAATTGGGTTCAGGTAAACTCTGTCTGCTATGAATCAAGTCTCAGTCACTTTATTTGTGTTTCTGTTGATTTTAACCAGCAAAATATTTATTACATTAGAGGCAGCGATACCTTCAAGTTTTTATTTTCTGAAGGAGATACAAGTGCTTGCAAGGCAACAAAAGAAGAGTTGTAATTTTAAATGTAAATAGATGGAAAAATGGAGAGAGATTGATAGAAATATGCAACATAAATAAAAAAAAATTAAAGTCAGCCCAATGTGCCATCTTCTTAGCCTGAAGACACAATTTACAAAAATATATGTTAGAAAGAAGACCAATCAGAATTCCAATCAGAAGACCAATCAGAACCCCAAAAAGTAATAGTTAGATTGACACACAAAGTTTGAATGAAATCTGTAATCAAAGTAGTTCTGGTTGAATTCTCTTAAGAAAAAAAAAAAAGAAAAGGAACTTTTGTTTTTTCTCAAAAAACCCCAAAAGTGATTGGTTCTTGCTTGCACAAAACTCACAGCCACGGGAGTTGTGAATCGTTGACAGGGCATTGTTATGCGGTTGCTAAGGTGTTCTAAATGGTTTTAGCATGCGGTTGCTGAGGTTTTCTGGGCGGTTGCTTCCTGGCCCAAGTCAAAAGAGCTCCCCCCCCATGGTCACGTACACACTGCTAAATTTCTAAATTGACAGCTACAGTACACTTGAATGCAGGAGTGAATCTCCTAAATGATAGTTCCATATGTGTAGGGAATATAAATTACTCAAAATCTTGATAATTAACTAAATGATAACCATAGCAACGTTTGACTTAAACTACAGTGTCAACAATGTCTTCTCCTTGTGGAGGAGATTTTGTCTTTAACAAAAGTAACGTTACCAATCTGAGATAATATTATAGCCCAGCGATTTTTAACAAATTGATACATTCTGGTGAGAGAATTACTGGAGAGAGACAGTATCAAAAATTGTGAAGACAAAAACGAAAATGACATTAAAATTTTAGTTAAAATTAACCCTTAAGCCAATAGTAAAAGACCTTGCCTTAACAAATGCAATTTAAATAGAAATTTTGTGGAAACTGAATACAGCTTTGCCTTGAGTATTGTGCTAAATATTAAAACTGGTCACATAAAATTTTGTGTGCTGTGCCATGCCACATCGGCAAATATATCAACTGTCATCCTTTGGCTGTCTGGGAACAAGAAGAGAGATTTATTTAAACCGTTAACAAAAAAGAAGAAGAAAAAAAACTGGAGTGAGAAAGCTTCCTGGCCTTTGAATCATTTGAAGACTTGCCACCTACCAGAGGACAGTTGTACACACAGCTAGAGGATATAACTTCAGCAAAAGAGAATGACCTCTGTATGCCTCAGAGCTCCAAATCACACAGACCTTCATTTCTCCCATGAAAGACATCCCCGCTGCTCGGACTTCACAGCTGCCGAGCAACTCCATTGGAATATATTGGATTATTGGGAGAGCCGAGTGCACTGTGGAGTCGAGCCTCGCTGGGGTTGATTTTAATGTTAATTTACCACTGCAGAGTGTCTTCAGTGATACAATGGCCTGAAAGAGGAAGAGACGTTCCTGTCAACAAAATCCCAAACAGCAGCGTGAGGTGGCGGACTCCGCTTTAGAACAGAAATAATCCTTCGATGAAATCTGAGCCCAATTCCCAGTCAAACTTTGTTAGCCCATTACACGGTATCAGAAAACAGTATGCATTCGTTTTCCCTTTTCTCAGCATAATTTTCATTTTCAGTCGATGAAAACCCCCTCGCTCTTTGACGAACTGTATGTTCTTTCATTCAGAAATCTGCTGCTACTTTCCATGTTCGCATACCGTATGCAACAATTTTTGCTTCATTGGGATTCAGTTTAGTAATACGTAATTTTCTCGTTCACTTACTAACTCTTGGAATTGGGTTTTTGGGATTTGTCATATTTCCTCAGAATGGAGTTCTAGGATTGCAAATCCAAGCCCGCTTTGATAAACGTACCTTTGTGTGTTCTTTTGTGCATATTCCTGTTTATTTTGTCAAAAAAATAAATAAATAATATCGCAGCATACAGCTGCGAAAACCAGACACCATGCCGCACACAGTCAGCAGTTACTTAACTCAAAACAAATTAGTTTACGATCGGTAACAAAGTCAACAAACGCGTGCGGCAGATGACATAACCAATCACATCACTCTCCGGTCCCGACGTTTCATCCGAACGGACGTCTAACGGAAAACCTATTGCTGCGCTGGTAAAACTTCACGAATTGCATAGAATTCCGAAATGCCATCAGTGTTAATAAAGTGAATCTGAAGGAGTAGATTGTCTTTCCTCCCTCGCCTGACTGTCCGCAGAATAAATTAGCTCTCACAGATTCGCCTGTGTTTTTGACGTAGAGCACCAGAGCTATAGTATTTCCAAAGAATGTCATATTGCAGATATGTGAAACTGCAAAGCCGAATATGAAGCCAAGAGCCAAGAAATGTCATTCCTTTGACATTGTACATATTTCAGTGGATTTTCATTCTGTCAGTTATGACTCCCTATACATGCCAGGAAGCAGAAAGCCCACAAATTATTTAACTAATTTTTCAGAAATCCTATGAAAGCCTTTTTCGCTTTTTTTCCCTGAAATTTCAGCCCCAATTAGTAATAAATCCAGCATTAAACTCGTGTGCGTATCCAGTTACAATAATTGCTCTATTGACAAAAGCATGCCTGGGCCTTTCGGACTGGATATTCTCTCTATGGTTCGCCGTCGGGCAGCTGTTGAAAGGCTTGGTTGCACCTTTGAGTGACTGCTTGTCAGCAAAGTTCTCTGGTATCAGACAGAAGCCGAGCTCAGGTGACTGGGAGCCCGAACCATCATGAAGTCTTGCAGCGGGTCCCTGGAGCCCAGCTGCATTTCCTCACCATCACTCAACTCGGAAACATTTCATCCTTCGCTCTCTCTCACTCTCATTCCTCCCGGCAACCACCATGACTTGGTCTGACTCATAGTTTTGCGCTCTTTGCTTGAGGTCTCGAGTCCCTGAATGTTTGGCCAAGAACTAAGGGATTATTGCCCTGATTTTGAGACTTGTTCATTAAAAATCTTTTGGAAAATATGCTGAAATCAAGTGCACGGTTGACAAATCTTCAAGGACCTTTCAAATTACTGCATAACGATCCCTTATCTCTCTTGCGGAATATTGTCTGGTTTTGGAATATGGCAGAGCATTAAACGATACCGTACGGTCTATAGAAAGCAGTCAAATACTGAAATACAACACTCCATCTCAGCATGCTGAACACATGATCAATATGCAGCTACAATTCACGAACCAAGAAACTGATTAGCAGCAGTGTGAATTGATTGTTCCACACCCACACTGATCTTTGTATCCCGAGACCGCTCACTGCATGCAAGTTTTGTATAATTACTTACACTAATCTCCCCGTATGCATGCTGATCTCTATATATTCTCCAGGACCTCTGTTCTGATCTCGCCATACTCCAGCTGATCTCTGTTCTTTCCTGCACTGATCTCTCACACAATACTTGCTACAGTGTCTCCATACTGACTCTGATCTCTCCATACTCAATCTGAACTTACTTACTTACCTGCCATCTACTGCATAAAACCCAAAAAGCCAAGAGGAGCATGAGTCCCCGCTTTCGTTGTGTGTATCGATACAGAAAATCAAACTCACACAGTACTCATTATGGTGCCTCCATACTGCCTCTAATCTTTCAATACCCTGATCTCTCCATACTAGTTCTGTTCTCTTTGAGAACTTATACCTGACATCTCCTGCATAAAACCCAAAAGCCAACAGGGCCACGAATACTGGCTTTTGCTGTCTGTACCGATACAGAAAATCAGACACATACAGTACTCACTATGATTCCTCCATACTGCCTCTGATATTTTTTGCACACTCTAATCTGTCCATCCTTGTTCTGATCTCTCCTGCTTAAAAAGCCAACAGAATCATGAGGTCCCATATTCTGTCTGTAATGATACAGTAAATCACATTTAGTGCTCACATACTTACAGACATATGGCCTTACAGGTTAGTTAGATGTCCATCAGATGCGCACTTCATAATCTTGCCGGAAATAGTAAG
Organism: Labeo calbasu; assembly: GCA_019740295.1. Taxonomy (NCBI): domain Eukaryota; kingdom Metazoa; phylum Chordata; class Actinopteri; order Cypriniformes; family Cyprinidae; genus Labeo; species Labeo calbasu. Next base: position 19,964 of record JAHKKF010524388.1, on the reverse strand, counting down.
CCATCCAGGTACTTTTTACATTTGTTTATGAATACTGTGAATTCGGACATACTATTTTTTTCACATACTGTTTTTGGCTACTGTATAGTAAGGAATCGTACAGTAAGGAACTTTCTGACTTTTTCATAAGTGCAGTGCTGTTTTGTATTTCTGCTTGTCCAAAAGTGCCCTCTACTGTCAGAGACAGATTTTGCATTTTCATTCAGCTCGTCTGCTGCTTTTGTTGCTGTCAGTTTTAACTGTTTTAAATTTGAACTGTTTGATAGAAAATGAGAACTATTCAGGTAATAAGGTATTCAGATTTCAGCCAGATTTAAACACGGAAAATTTGCGTTAGAGCGAAATTCCATCAAAAAGCGCTAATGGGAGTGAGATCGCTGGGTGCATTTCATTCAAAAACGAAAGTAACGTTAATCAGCTCAGAAGTTAGTAGTAATTGACGACTGTAGTGTTTATTATTACATCCAACAACAAAACACCTCAAATCGCTCAATCTGAGTCTTTCCCATCTTCCCCTGCACAATGGAGATCGGACTGTTACAGCTAATTTAGGGCGGGTCTAAGGTACGACAGCCTTGTCAATCAACTATGATGGGAGCGACATTTGTCAATGTGACGTCACACTGACAAGAAGCTGAGAATGGCCTGATTTGAAAAAGGTGATATTACTTATAAAGATTTTTTTTTTTATCGTTATAGGGTGGTTGTGTACACACACTGCCAACGCACATTTATGTTCAAACAACATGAAAAAGTGAATTTTGCATCCGATGACCATTTAAGACATGCTTTTTTTCAGGCGTTAAATAATGGTGCAAATATCAGTAATTTGATTGTAATTTGTTGCGTGACTCATTTTATACTCTCCTCCCATAAAATTTGCATCTGAAACTCCCACAAATGCATATTCAATAAGGTCAGGCGCAAAAATAACCATGTCTTTTCAGCGCTAATTCTTCACCGCACATCTTGACAATACTATGTTAATGCCAAAAGACAGTTTAAGTTGGCGCAAGCTCATACGCACACACACTGTCCTTTAAGAATTTCTTACTTTTAGGCTAGTTGACTAGTCATAGTGCACATCCCTACCTCGTATTTTAATCTCTCTATACTCACTTTGGTATCTGCTTAGACCATTCCATACTCACTTAGATCTCTCATAGGCTATTCAAGTGAGTCCCTACATTTCAGTCTCTCCAAATTACATACACTAATCTTTTCAGAATTACCCAAGATGATCTCCCAGTATTTAATCACTCTGATCTGTCTGTTAATTCTCCAGTTTCAATATTACATAGTAAAGGCATTATGAGGAATTACATAAAAGTGAACGTCCTAATACTTTTAAATGCTTTGTTTAAAGGAATGTTATAGAACCTGTAATTAACTGGTTCCAAAGTTGGATACAAGACAATGCAAAAACTACATCCAATACAAAAATAGGGGCCACTGTGAGGTTCTCATCGGTTTCCACTACCCATACAACCGAGTGCCAGATGGAAAGAGTTTTTAATGAAATGACTCACGTTTTAATGCTACTGGGGCTACGCTTGAGTGGAGCTAGCCATCCCTAGCCTAAGCAGCCTGGATCCTTTAATATACTGCAGATTTTATTGCAGTTGCAATCTATACAGATCTGATCAATGGATGATAAATTTGTGATTTCTCTGGGCTGTTTTCACAACCGTCAAAATTCCTCATGTCCCGAGCTTTAGTGCTTCCTTACCAAACTGGCTAAACCCAGTTATGAAACTATGCAGTAAGGCACAGGAGCTTGCCACACTTCCTCCCTAACTGAAATAACTCAATGGGTATAACAAGCGGCTGTCAGCGTATGATAAAGCACCTGATCTGTGACAGACCGACCTTGTGATACACAGAAATGAGAAATGGACGTCTTTAACAATCACTGTCAGAATGCGAGCAGGAAGGTTGTGTAGATGTTGACTGGAGAAGATGCTTGTGGAAATACTCTGAAATCCTAAAATATAACCTGCAGTGCTAAAACCAAATGCAGTGCCAAACTGTAAATACAAACCTGCCCAGGAAAATGGTGTCAGGTCCTATTTTATAACCAACCTGATCATTTATTGAATACCTTAAGGACCGAGTAATCATAAAGGAGATAGCAACAAAACAACAAGATTTTTTTTTTTTTTTCAATCACTGTTTCCCTCTTGGGATGGGATGGTACAGTACAACGGCAGATGCTTATTCTATAAACAAAAATTATTTATTTAAATATTCCTATGCATGACTGCATAGAAAATATAAACACAATAGGTGGGAAACATTTGACAATTGCAAATGACATTAAGGGATCATTTGACCTTAAAATGTGTGTAATTATGTACTTAATTTCATGTACTATATGCTGCTATTTTTCACACACACACAAAAAGGCATATCAAGGCAGTTCTCTTTTATAAAATGACAGTTCATAGTGATTCCAGCTTCAAGCTTCAAATAAAGACAATAAAGGCAGCCCATAAGACTAGTTTGCAATATTACAAGTGCTCTGAAGCTGTATGATATGATATTCAATGAAAATCTTCACCTCTGCTTCAGCTCTCAGATCAAATAACCAGCAGATTTGACATCATGATGTTTGGTTACCAATGAGGTTTGATGTTACTGACGTCCAACCTGTGGAATAGGCACCATATTTGATTTGAGAATATATCACGCATTAAAAAAAAAAAAAAATGTGACCATGTGGAAAACATCTGTGTGAAAAACTTTTGGTGCGTAGTAAATGTTCCACAGAAAAAACGAACAGCATACGTGTTTCAAACAATGAGAGTGTGAGTAAATAATCAAACAATTTCCACTTTTTGGGTGAACCACTCCTTTAAGGAGAAATAAAAGGCTGGAAATCAAACAAATGTCATGCTAGGCGTACCCGACAGTGTCCTGCCAACTTCACTTCTGCAGACTCTCCAAAAGATCCGCCACTCAATAGATTCCCAGACCTGCTTTTAAATAACCCGAAATGTCCCCTAAACAAGATTTGTTAAATCAACCCTACAGACCAGACAGAGAACATAATTAACATTTCTATCTGCTTTCCCCACGGCTCTTTTGCCCCATTAATCTGAAGAGAGAAAAAAAAAAGTTTGTTCCTCGTCAGTGTTGTTGTTAGTGATTGCTGTCAATTCGTCACAGTCATAAAAATGCGTTAACAACTAGAATAATACTCTCATCAGTACTGTGTCAGTATGCTCAACCTGAGCAGCATTTTGAATCAGTTCATCGTGGAGCCTATCAGAGGGAGGGATTTACCGCTGTCACTTAGAGCAGCGGCCAATCAGGTTCCAACTCGTTCTAGGGACGTCCGAGACGAGTCTGCTCTTTGTGAGACTCATAATGGCTGCCGCGTGGTATAATGCTAAATGTTCTTCCAGCGGGTCGCAAATTGTCTTATCTCGGCACAATGGGCACATGTCAACAAGGGTGGATCGCTTAAAGGATAGTAGCAACATGACGAAACGGCTCCCTTCTTAAAAATAAAGCAAGGAATTGATTATAGTATTCATCCTGTTCTATAAATACCCAGTATATGAGTTGGCCCGTGAGGCAGGCAGAGGAAGAAGGGTAAAAGTGGCTTGCATCAGATACTCTCAGGCAACCCATGTGAAATATTTAAATGAAAGGAGTTTTTTCTAGTGCATAAGCTAATAGAAAAGCCTCTCTGTTGGCACCAGACTGTCTGACACAAACTCAAATTGATTCCTAATTGAGTTTGTATGGATTTTGATCCGGCTTTTGTTGGTTACATTAAGACCTGACCAGTCTCATTTTACTGGGGTCTATGTGGGCTGCAGGCAGCTCTGCACAGCGCACATTGGCTTACACCGCCAGTACTAAAACTGTTGGGGGGAGAAAAAAAAAAAAAGCACGTAATGGAGGAATCTTTCCTCTGTTTTACTGGCCTGTTTCCTTTCTCTCACTGTGCTCTAGGCTCCTGATAAATCAAAGGAGATTTTACTAAAGGTGACAAAAGATGCTGTATTTTTTCTTCAGGCTGGTTGCCTTTTCTTGGAAAGGAGTACATATTTCACACCAGAAGGTTTTTCACTTGGGCTTCTAGTTTGATACAACATTAAATGTGTAGAAAACAAAACTATAGCATATATCAAGCTTTTGCCTTTGGCTTTTTTTTTTTTTTTGGACGAGATAAAATGTAAAATATCTGGAGTCATTTCAGACGAAATTGGGCTATTTTGAAAACATTTATCTAATTTGAAAGGAACACTCAATGTGCTGGAAAGACTAAATACTTTACCATCTGAAAAAGAGGTTAAAGCCACTCAGGTAGAATATAAAGTCCAGACAATGAAGATGAACCAGCAGGCGAATTAGCGAAGTCTCTCTGGTTTATTCAAATGTCCAATTATTTGGATCAAAGGGAGTGGGGCAGCGGGCAGTGGAGGTAATTTAACTGTCTATTCAGCGGGTCAGCCGTTGGGGTGAGAGTAAATTAACACACTCTGTGGAGACTTGTGATTTTTCTTTTTTTTTTTTTCTTCTAACGGGTGACAATTTTTGTTTTTTTATTTTATTTGATAAAGCACCAAACGCATGGTGGACTTCTGTGATTAAGAGAAATTATGACAATTTCCTCTACCATTAATTTATTGTGGTTTAATTAGTTTTTCTCACTCGCTTTCTTTCTCTCTCTCTCTTTTTTTTTTCTGCCACAACTGAAAATGGATTTGGAAATAAACTCCTGCTGTGTGAGGCAAAGTATACGGAAAAGAAAACGGTGGGCTTTAAAAGGAGCGTACAGTGACAACTGATCGCAAGTCGTCGGTCAGACGGCCATCGTGGGCTTGCCTTCGTGAGCTCGAGGTGGTCTCTCAACATCTGGGACGATGTCAGCTATGACTAATAATGCCGCTACCGTAGTCCCACATCTAAGGTTTCGGTCACTTAAGTTTAAAATAAAACAAGCGCACAACGAGATAAAAAACACAGCCCGACTTGCCTCGGAAGCTCGCTCTTTTCATAAAGATCCCTGATCAGCCAAGACACACCAGCTGACCAAAATTCATTTTTGCTTCACCTCTCAGGTTTCATTGAAAGCATTAACAGGGCAGTTAAAGAGGATTTGGACTGAGGCCAGTTTCTCCGGTTCAGCCGCCACAGTGGCAGCAACTCTCTGCTCTCTGCCTATGGCACCTCTGAGAACAACAAGGTGCTAATTGCCGCGCGGTGATCAGAAGTTCTCGCGAAAGGGCCGTCGGCTGACCTCCACACCAGCTGTGATAAACGGCTTTGTAAACATCACCATAATGCAGAAGATGAGCAGGTGCCAGGGTGTGAAAAGTGTGAATATGAACAAAAACGTGTGTCAGTGTTTGTGTGTGTGCAAAAAAGGAACCACGATAAAAGGAAAACAGGTCAGAGTTAATTTATTTACAAAACCCCAAACACATTCTTGAGAGTGTATGGACTCAATTTTTTGTGCCATTCAGACTGACAAATACTCTAGTAACCTTTGTTCACTTGCAAGGGTTTCCTGCCTCGGGTTTTGGCCTAGTTGACTCTGACGTAGATCAACAGCTGAATAATGAAACTGAAAAAGCAAAAAGGTGCAAAAGATGTGTGAGAAATCACACTTAAATGCTCCAGACACATTCAAAACCTTCAAGACCTCCCTGCTAAGAGCTTACAGGGTTTGATTTAAAACACGAAGAAGCTTAAAACTACTTGCTTTTTTCGCTAATAAACAGCAAGATATTTTGGTTCATAAAGTTTAGATGGCTTTTAGGAATTCCGACTGATTGAACTGTTTAAAATTGGATGCAATTTTATCCAAACACACCATCTGGTTAAAAAAAAAAATCTAATAAGTGCAGAAATACAACAAGATGATTTTCACGCATGCACTCAAATGATCAGTCAAATCATGCTTTTCTAAATATAAAGCCAAGTGATCAAGTGACAAAAGCCACTATAGTGCTAACACAAATAGAAATTCCCCAGTAGCTCAACGTGAGTGATATCAATGCCTGCGTGCTGTTTCCCAGGTGAGAGATGCATCTGAATCAAACATGAATTGAGCACAAAGAGAGTGGAAGAAAGAGGAAAACAAAAACTTCTGCATTTCTCATATGTGTAAAATGGCACATTCAAACCGTTTTTCATTCAGAGAGATAACAATAACTGCAGCGTGATAATGAAATTGCAGCCAGAATTCGGCAATCAAATAAAACAAAACGAGATCTTTTTTGTTTGTTTTTTGGTTTCCAGATATGTAAACTACAATGATGGAATGAGATTAACATGCATTTTTAAACAATATCACAGTTGCACAGTTTAGTGTTCAAGTAAAGTCAACTACAGGTAAATCAATAGCTTCTACTACAAATATAAAAATGTGATGCTTGATTAATTTAAAGAGCGGTGCATCCATTTATTAATGATTACCTATTGCTTTTATCATTTAGCAATATAACACTGAATCAGATTTCACATTTGACTATAGATTTCTGATTTGCAGCACTGAAACTGCAGAAACGTGAATTATATTGTTTGCTCCTGAAATGCGTGAAATTCTGTTACATTCATCAAGCATCTTGATTTCATTTCAATAAATCAATTCTGAGTGAGGGACATACAGTAGTTGTTGTTTAATAAAGAATATTAAACATCATCCCACTGAATTTAATATGAGCGTTCTATATGAAAATCAGTGTAAGTGAGTTTTAACCGAGCAGAGATCTCTTAGTCAATATAGCCATCTTCACCATAGCGAGGGAGGGATCGGTTGTGGATTTTTTAAAGGAGTCTTTTAAACTACAATCATATCTTAGATAATAAAAACCAATTGCGTTTGGCCCGTAAAGAGGTTTATCTTTGCTGGTCATAGTAGCCTGCAGGGACAGGAGAGTTAACAGCATGGAAAAGAAGCAAATGGTGGAGAACATCTCTTAATCTGTTCCTACTCGTCCTTAAACGCTGTAAAATCTCTCACCATTGATGCGTTCAAGAGTCCCAAGATTAAAAAAAAAAAATAGCATCCCAACTGTGTGGATTTTAGATAAGAAATGCCAGTCAGTTTATGCTTCAGCAATCTAGTGTTTCACAATGCAAGGACGATGAATTTTGAAGATAATTCTAGTAAACGGTTCTGTTGCTTTTTCCCATCAATATTACATTAATACCACAATATCTTGCAGATGTTTCATTCTGGATCTTTTCTCAGAGGAGGCAGTACATTAAAAGTAATAGTTCACCAAAAAATGACATTTCTGTCATCATTTACCCTCCTTCAAAAACCCATTCCCGAACCGGAGCTTTCGCAGTTTTAAAAAGGTTGCAACTGCAACATAAAACATTATGCAGGTATTTTAAAAGGCGCTCATAAACACTGTGTATATACCAAAAAAAAAAAAGTATAGAGATTTTGTATATAAAAATATTTTATTTTGGGGTTCAAAAGAAGAGAGAAAACCATTTGGGTTTAATGGAAAATAATGTTTTGGGTGAACTATCTCTTAGTTTCGATACACATAATAAAACACAACTAGGCTAAGAAGAAAGCCCAGCAAAAATCAAAAGTGACTTGACAAAGAAAAATCAATGACCCTCGAAGAGGTCAACTGCACATAAAGTGTCATAGCCAGAGAAAACGGACAAACCATCCGAAAAGGCTTTTGAAACTGATGTCCAGCCATGATTTACACACCTCCTGTGAGCAAAAGCTGGTTTGTCTGTCTCTAAAACTGTATTTACTGGCACAGACAGCAGGAAAAGCGTAAACGGATGGACCTCAAGACATGGGGAATTAAAGCTTTCAGCTCGATTGGACATGCTAACAGATACATCAGGGTGACCATGCAGCTGTTACTCAAACACTTTACGGCATTCTGCAGAAACAGAGCTAACGCTGAACAAAACATACGGCAATATCAGCCCACACTGAACAGATTAACTGCCAATATGGTGTTTTTGTCTTTTAGGAAGAAGAATGGCTCTTCTCTTGCAATACTGAGGAAAGTTTTAAGTGGAGCATATCTCAAAACCTGAAGAAAAAAAAAAACTACAACAGGGTTATTTTTTGAAGTGTGTTCTGTGTAGACGACACATCTGTGTATTCAATGCATATCACATGAATTGTAATGATTGTAAACTTTCATAATTCATGTATACAGTATGTCAAACATTAGGAGGTAAATGTATAAACTCTTAGTGCTTTTTGGATAATGGAAATCGCACCAAGCTATTTGGCTTGCCTGGTAAAATAATTCCCAACATTAGACATTGTTTGTCTGATGAGATTATTGAGGAGGGTGGTTTGTTAATATCATCATCACGAAAAAAGCATTTTTGTTTTTATCAGGCAATCAATAAGCTCTAAAAAAATCTTTAAACAGTGAGTTTTTCTTTTAAAAAGAACATTAGCAACAATAAATAAATTGATACTGACTATATGATTTTGTACCAACTATGCTAGTTTTTTTCTAATACAAACCTACACTGAAGCAGCTATTTTTCATAACGATTTCATTAATTACTGAGCGAAACGTATAATTATATCTTAATTTATAATTAATGAATAATTAATCTTTCACTTTAATACAGTGAAATTAATCAGATTTCTTTTCAAGCTTGTTGGGTTTACAGCTTTTTTCTCTCCTTTTTTATTTTGAATGCATGCTTTGAAATTCTCAGGAAAGTTCTTTGTTGATTTAATAGCATGTAAGATTTCGTATCGTGAACGCATACGCAGTTTAATGGCGGTTCTCTTGTGAACACTGTGGTTCAGTGTCGCTGTGAGTCCGAGGCCAGTGCTGCTGTGAGAGCTCGTGTCAACTGGCCGGTCTGTTTGCAGGAATAAATTGTAAGCATATGGTGTGCTGACAGAATCACTCAATCTTCTCAGTACATGAAGTGCACATTCATCATTCTGCCGCTTTCATCACACAGGAATTTCTGCTCCATTCTTTCAGGTGAAATTTTGTTTACCCACAGACTGCTTTATATCTGCAACCCACTCAAACTGAATCAATGCTGAAGTTTTGTTCTGCGTTTAACAAAGGAAAGTTATACGTGCACGTATCTACATGTGTTCTTTTTTTAAGAAAACTAATCTTTGCAGTTGAATAATCAATATCGCTGTCTAGCAGTTTCTTTAACTCTGGCCATTTTTGTCCCGTGAAGAAATATCATTTCCACAATATCGCAAATTGTTGTAGAAATAACACTCTTGATCAGGGTATTTTTATATCTGCAACTTCTATGGTTATTTAAATATTCTATGTGGTTATTTAAATGATTTCATTGTTTTTCATATTAATAGTTGTAATATTTTTATTATAAGGGTAGAACATAAAATAAAAGGCATTTAAAAAGTAGAGAAAAATTAAATACTGAATTAATATGCTTTAATCTAACCTTCATATTACCAATGAAGTGCATGTTTGTGACCCTGGACCACAAAACCAGTATATATTTGTAGCAATAGCCAAAAAGACATTGAATGGGTCAAGATTTTAATTTTTTCTTTTATGCCAAAAAACATTAGGATATTAAGTAAAAACCATGTTCCATGAATATATTTTGTAAATTTCTCACCGTAAGTATATCAAAACTTAATTTTTGATTAGTAATATGCATTGCTAAGAACTTCATTTGGACATTTTTTCAATATTTTTTCAATATTTTTGCACCCTCAGATTCAGATCCAGATCCCAGCCAAATATTGTCATATCCTAACAAACCATACATCAGTGGAAAGCTTATTTAAAAAAAAAAAAAAAAAAGACCCTTCTGACTGGTTTAGTGGCCCGGGGTCACATTTTTAGTTTCAAAAAATGTAATTAAAGAAACAACTATATGAACAACTTTTTTTAATTTCAAATGATATTTTGACAAAAAAATAACTAAATAAATACATTCTAAAACATGATTGTGCTGGAATCATAATAGTATATATCACAACACAAGGCACATTTTAAAATGTTCTGTATAAAACGCACAAAGACTGTCTGTTACAATGGCACTGTGTGTGTGTGTGTAAGGTAGAGAAATGCAGATGAAAACACTGAGCCTAATTATCCGTTTAATGAATCAGACACATTTAGGCGGGCAATAATTTACAAAATATTTCCCACATTAGAACATTGTTCGCACACTGAGAGAGCGTTTGGGTGAGGATTTGCGTTGGAGCGTGTGTGAGGGTGTGTATGTGTGTAAGGGAGTGTGTGTGGTCACACACACGAATACACACATGTAAGAACAGTGTTGTAGCACCACCTTTATGCCAGAGATATGATCTCGGGTCTGCACTGCTTTAATAAAAACACAACACATCTTTTTAATTTTATGTTCTTTTTTGTGCTTTAAATAATATTGATTTTAAACTATATATTTGCTTGTGAACATTTTAATTAATTGGCCAATATTTTAAGATTACCAGCTCTGTCTGATAACAAATGACTGCAGTTGTGTAACATTTTAATTTTAACAAAACTTGTAAACAGAAAACTGTCTGTTTTTTTTTTTTTTTTTTGTAAATAAATAGGTGTAATATCTAATATTTAGATGTCTCATGTCATATCATGCATGCATCCTGCTCTCTAGATACTAACTAACGGCTGTAAAAAGAGTCTACCACTCAACGTGTCAACAAAACTTCTGGACAGGAGTTGTAAAACGGCATGGATTGCACTTCTCAGCGCAGATAATGTACTGAATGCATTCTGCCTCCTGAGAACACAGACATTTATGTCTGTAGTTTCACCCGAAAGCACATCTGTAGTTTTATAGCACCGTTGCCTGTTTGCTTTGAGGCATTAACTGTCTATTTGAAAACAGGGTGAAGGATGTGGTAGAAATATCCTGGTTCTGAAGTAGTCTAATTTCTGCAGTCAGCGCATGTAGGAAAAACCTAGAGCAAGGGTGGGGGAGCTCACCTTTTCAGTCATTCCCCATATGAATGACAGACGAGACGTGACTGTGTGTCATAAAACATGAAATCTCGTGATTATGAAGTAGCCGAAACTTTGATAAAATTCCCTAACATCAGCATTGTCATATATGTGAAATTTCTTTTGTTAAACCCGCTGAATTCTAAGCGGGCTGCACCTAAAACAGAAGCTACATTAACGTGTCCATTCTTTACCTCCTCCCAGAAATCGGTAAAAGACAAGAGTGTAATATAAATGAAAAATAACTCAATGGTATGAAAGAGGCATTTCATTTTTTCAGCAATAAATGTACAGGAGATTCACGGTGCCCAGCTCAGGTTCTGAATAAAACATAACTCTTGATAATTGGCTGGGGCAATGTTTTCTTTTCCCTCTCTCACTCTCATTGGTAATTTTTTTTTTCCTGAAGCTTTCACCCGTTTCTCCGGCAGATCAAAGTTAGTGTCACATGACTCTAGCGGAGAGCAGCACAGTGACGTCTCTCCCGCTGAACGCTATCCCACAATTCATGATTAAAGCATGTTGGGGGGAGGCGGAATTCAAGACAGAAATTTTTACATTTTTATACATGACCTGGATTCAGTTGAATGACGAGGATCGGGCTTTGTGGGACGATGTAAATGAAGGTTAATCTAGCGTTTCAGTCGCTATGTGCATGCACGCACAAATTGATGAGTCATCATGAAAAAAAAAAAAACAATTCTATGTTGCATGAAAACTAGTTCTGCCTACTAATACAACAATTTCAATTTTTGGAAAATTTCCAGGCATATTTTGCAAGTGAACAAATTTTTATAGCCTTTTTTTTATAGACCCAAAAAGAAAATTCAGTCATTGTTTTGCCCAACACAGAGCGAGTTGATTGTAAGTATAGAAACATGGATATCAGTTTTAAGTATGTGCATGCATTTATGTTGTTTTCCTAATTAATTTCCAAATGCATTCCAAATTAACAAATGTATTTCCAAATATTTACTACTTCTTGCCATTTCCGCCTTAAGCATGTAAAAATAAACACTGTATTGGTCAAAATTATCGATTTTTCTTTTATGCCAAAAATCATTAGGATATTAAGTAAAGATCATGCTACATGAAGATGTTTTGTATCTTTTATATCAAAACTTAATTTTTGATTAGTAATATGCATTGCTAGGGACTTCATTTGGACAACTTTAAAAGGCATTTTTCTCAATATTTTCACTTTTTTGCACCCTCAGATTCCAGATTTTCAGATAATTGTATCTCAGCCAAATACTGTCCTATCCTAACAAAACATACATCAGTGGAAAGCTTATTTATCTAAATTTCACAAAAACTGTCCTTTATGACTGGTTTTGTGGTCCAGGGTCAAAACTGAAAAACATATTGAACTAATGCAGTCTAATAATTAAAAAAAAAAAAATCATTTAGATGAAAGTTTTGAATAAATGTTCAAATGATATCAGCTTTTTTTAATGACAAAATAATTTTTAGTTGTTGTGTAAATTAATATTATTAAATTTATTTCAAAATATACAAAAATATATTTACTATTCAAAATATATTATGTAAATATATTTTCTGACTTTTTTTCTATATTTCAGTCCAAGAAAATGCGTTCACACAGCACATTTGAAAAAAAAAAAGAAAAAGAAAAAGAAAAGAAAAAGAAAAAGATAGACTGTTCCATCTACATTTGCGTTAAGCTTAAATGTAGGCTATTGACAGTGTATTTTCTTGCCCCAAAATACATTGTAAAATATATTTTCAATTTAAAAAATACTTCAAAACTCCACTGTTTATAACATACATTCAGCATATATTTAAAATATGTTTAATGGATGTGTGTCAAATCACCCATCTTCCATCTATACTCTAAATTCCCTTGTACGCTGAAGCTCTGCTAGAAGCATCTTCACAGTCTCTGTATGTTCTGCTCTGAAAGAGCCAGTCTGCGGTTCGTAAACAGGCTCTCAGAAATGTTCAGTCGTCTCGTCCCGAGGGTTCTGCAGCAGTGGAGCAGAAGAACTGAACTAGAGAAGACCTCACTGTTTAGCAAACATTCCTGCTTGGGAGAGCAATTAATAATTCACAAGCGTGGACCAAAGCAACCCTTATTTCATTGAACCACAAAAGACTGGTCATCAGCACGGCGTGAGTTTATACAGCCTTGTCCTTCTCTTGCTCTACATGAATTTATTAATTTGTCATTGATTAAATTAGTCCACCTCAATGGTCCACTTTCCTGTTGAATTGTGAATTAGCCGTACATGTCACAGAACAGATGGCTCGGAGGGTACGTGGATGAATCGCTCTCAGTGGATGGCAGCGTTTCCATATGCCTTTGAACACTTGGAGACGCTTCTTGGTAAAAGCCTTTTCACCACAGAATTTTTGGGACACAAAAACTGGACTTGCAATCACAGAATCTTGTTTTTTTTCACAAAAGCGAAAAGAATTGTTTGCTTTCGGTCACGTGCGCTCCATAGCGTGCTTAAAGGGAAATTCACAATGCATTTTTGCATTTAAAAACAGCAAGGCGGCACGCAAAAATAACAAAATAGCACAGACGGAATGTGTTCCGTGAGAGTGACCCGTAAACACGATCTATATCTACAATTAAATCAGCATCGCAACCAAATGAAAGGTAGAAGCAGAGTTCGCATGTCTAATGCAGGTTACTCAAGAAGAAAATGAGCCGAGAAAGGTGACTCACACACACGTACAGGTTGGCAGAGTAGATCGGGGCAGCGCAAATGTACCGTGCTGCACCGTGAGCAATCTGTGGCCAGTTTGAAAACTCAGACAGGACCACTGGCCTCATTTCTGGACGTCAGACAGCACCATATGGCAGCAGCTTGCGTGCGTCTTGGTTGTGATCTAAGTCTGTATTTGTATGCAAGTATAAGAGTGATCAGCGTTAATTAGAAACACTGAAGGAGTGGAGTGGAGACAAGTTCACACGTTGTACACCATAGAAACAGTCCCACAGGCATTGCTGTTTAATGTACAGCAAGTCCTTGAAACCAACCGACTACCAAGGACGGCAAACTTTCTGACTTGCTGTCAGGTGCTGCTTTAAATAGCTTCAAGTTATAGCTGGTTCGTTCATGCTAGCTGACTGTTGGCTCAAGTAGTCACAGAAGAAACCCGGGTGATCTTATTCGTAGGTACATAAAGTGTGGATGTTCTTGTACTTTTGGACAGACTGTGTCTGTGTACGTTTTGACATCACAACTGGAGAAAGAACCTTCCACTTCAATGTGTCACAGACACTGGGAATTGTTTTCTGTTGTTGATTTTTTTTTTTAATTAGCAGATGATAGATGACATTTCATGTTTTGTTGTACATGTAAACATACACTAATTGAAATGTACAACACTGACAGCTTTCTAAGAGTAAACCTTTTCACGTATACACAATGAACAGATCTCTTAATTCTTTTCAAAGCTGAAATTGACAGATTTTAGTACACAGTCCCCATATGGGGATTTGATGTACTATCATTTGTAAACAAAGGTATTTATAAATTCCAGATGGGACAAATAAAAGTGAAAACATGTGCCCTCTTACTATTGCTCAATTGCATGAAATATTAAAAATGAAATGTGAAACACTGATGACGTTACATGTCGGACCATAATTGCATTCAATGATGTGACGTGTGTTTTCTGGTACACTCTTAAAAATAAAGGTTCTTTATTGGCATCGATGGTTCTGTGAAGAAACTTGAACATCCATAGAATCTTTCAAATGCTGAAAAGGTTCTTTAGATTTTTAAAATAGGAACTGTTCACAGAATGATACTTTGGGGATCCAAAAATATTTTTCTACATGGGTACTACAACATAAACATGGGTTATGAGGGCACTTCCTGTGAAAAATGTAAAAATGCAGAAAGTTTTGTCTGAGGGGTGCTTAGAGGTAGGGTTAGGGAGATAGAAAATGCAGTTTGTACAGAATAAAAATCATTATGTCTATGGAATGTCCCTGTAAAACATGGAAACCCAACATGGTTCTTTAAAAATCACAGAACAAAATAAAATCAATAATGCCAAATTACATAAATGTGTGTTAACTGCTTTAAACAATGTGATGTAGTTAAACTTAAAGTGACCCCTGGACCAAAAAAAAGTTTCATGGGTAATATTTGTAGCAATAGCCAAAAATACATTGTATGGGTCAAAATTATAGATTTTTTATTTATGACAAAAATCATTAGGATATCAAGATATTTTGTACATTTCCTACTGTAAATATATTAAAACTTAATTTTTGATTAGTAATATGCATTGCTAAAAACTTCATTTCGACAACTTTAAAGGATTTTTTGCACCTTCACATTTTCAAATAATTGTATCTCAAGCCAAATATTGTCCTATCCTAAAAAACCATACATCAAAGGAAAGCTAAGCTTATTTATTTCTTGCATCCGGATAATGTATAATTCTCAAAAAAAAAAAAAAAAAAAAAAAGGACTGGTTTTGTGGTCCAAGGTCACATCTAGTTATTCTTATCTATTATAAACATAGTACGATCAACCTGGGAATGTCATGAATTTAGAAACCCCATTTGTATGTCTCTAAAGTTGTCTGTTTTAGAAGCTAACCATATATTAATGTTGTATGTTTCAGATTTTTATTTATTTATTTATTTATTTGTATTTTTTGTTTTACAAATACCTACAAATAAGACAAATAAATTAATAAGAATAGTACTGAACACATATCCCTTATAAGCTGCTGTAATTTAAAACATTATACACACACCTTTTTTTATTTGTTTTGTTTGGTTTTGTTTTAGGTTTTTTGTTTTGTTTTGTTTTGTTTTGTTTTGCTTTGCTTTTTTGGACCAGTGTCAGTTCATTCTAAAGGTTTTCGATTACCGTGATAAAGTTGCTGGACAATTTTAGGGTTACTTGTAACTGAGCTAAAACTAATGCTTGTAATGGCTGGCACCACCAAACTGCAGGAAACAGAACACATCACTCACATGGCTCAAATCACATTAACTCTGGCTGTTCACGGCACAGGAAGAGCTCACATACTCATCTCCTGCTGTTCCTGTTGGCTGTCTGTGGAAATAGGACAGGAGATGGCACTTATAGGGGGCTGTATGTCACAAATTCTGTGCTATGAAGTCATACCTGAGCTCTGGTGTCGCCACAAAAAAACAGCAGCACCATCTGAGCATTTGAAAATGCTTTTCATATATATCAGGCTGAAGCCTGTGTAATCCCTGTTTGTTTCCTATATGAGATCTGCAGGGAAAAGCTCTAAAAATGCAAGCAATAAAAGACCCTTATTGTCTTTTTTTAGAGCTTTACGTTTATGCAAATGTCAAACTGGCATACATGGATTTTAACATGCTGTATGAAAAGCATTTCAAAATCTAAGATGAGTGTAAATCCTTCAAAATGAATATTACTGCATGCAATTTAAAGCTACTTATATGTTAATTAAGAATAAAAACCAATCACTCTGCGCAGCTTTGATATTTGAATGCCACAAACGGCCATGCGGCATCTAAATTTTTTACCAGACCCTTTTGTACTCAACCAAAGTAAAATATTAATCATGTCTTCTTCACAGGGGAAAGTTTTTTTTTTTTTTCTTGTTTTTCTTTTTCCTCAATTTTTTTTAGCCATTAATTGGAGAGTCTCTATTGCCAAAGCAGTGCAAAATTCACTTTAATTTTTTTCTCCATTTGCCTGGAGCTTCGATCAGGTTTAAAGCATCAGTGTTAGAACCCCACACGCCTAACAGGTTATCTGCCTAATTACAGTGTTCGAGAGGTTGCACGGTTAAAAATTTAAGAAGCTCCATAACCTCTATTTCACCCTGTGTGTGTACAGGACCCCTGAGACTGTGTTCGCTCGCTCTTTCTCCATTAGCTCATGTCTTCATGCCCAGAGGAACTCACCGTGGTGACAGGCAGCCCTGGATTGCTCTAGCTGCAGGGCGGAAGGGGTTAGGCTGCGCTTTCCGCACTTCGCGCTCCTGCAGTCTCCAGCTGAACCAATATTAACAAATACTGTAAACCACAGGGTGTAGGGATGGTCTTGGTACTTTTAGCGCATGCCTTAACCTTCGTCTGCATTTTTTTTTTTTGCTCGGTTTCAAAAAATGGAACGGAAGATCCAAACACCAAGAGATCTCAATTAGATATTTGTGGAAGTCACCTCGTAATAAAAATGAACTCAAATGTCTTTTTGCAACAAAAATAGATAGGGCGAAAGAACAAGAATATGAGTTTGCAATATAGACACCTCATTAATAAGGCAGTGGACTGTTCTCATACCGGCTTTACGGCTTCATCCGAGACAAATGTGTTGCTTCTAGGGATTAGTTTCAGCGTTATAGACAAGTTACAGATATATCCCTGATTTAAACGCCATTGAGACTGTCATATTCCCAACTTTATCTCAGTGGGTTGGAAATGAAAGATGACCTCTTGTACATACTGAAATCAATCATCCTGACAGACATGGTTCTAATTCTTTATAACCCCATATCAAAACCTTGAAGAATTATTCCTCTCTTTTAATGTTGATGAGAAATATTTTCATTTTCATCCGGCTAATCGGACTTTTCATCTGCAGAGAGGGAAAATTAGTATGAGTCCCAAATCTCACCTCTCTTTTCCTAAAAAAAACAAAAAAACATACAGGAGTGCCAAGAATTTTAAAAGGTCTTGGTAATGTCTCTAAAACATCACACTTTTGAAACCTTCTTAAGGTCTTCAGAACGTTAAACATTTTCCCACCGAAGAATCATTGCTGAAGCATAAACAGCATGTATTAATACACAGGAGAAAAGATGAAGATACATCCCGAGAAGGTTAAATCACCACTGGCGCAGGTAAGAGACTAAAGTGACTTTTTAAAGCGTGTCATTTTTTGGATGTAAATACTTTTTCTAGCAAGTAATTTGTAGGTTAATTCACAAAAAGTGTCAACACTTTGGCTCTGTGGAACTGTGGAAATGTTGCTCTGTTTGTTTAAGAATCCTGACCTGCCTGACATAGCAACAGGCTCGACCAATGGCGTGAGTTTGGGGCGGGTGTGTTCCGGAATGTTTGCAAAAAACATTACTTTTGCAATTCTGTTTGGTGACAGCAGTGGTGCAAAATTCCACAATTCAAAGTGAAATATACAAAAGGTCTTTTGTGACTATTTTGTAATGCATTTCGGGCAATTTTACAATTACGAGAGGGGGGTAACAGGTATTCTTGACATTTGGATCAAAAGATCATAAATGCGACTTGTAAATAATGCGTTCTAAAAAGCAGTGCATTAAGAACGAAAGTGAACAGCGGCTAGTTTGATTTCTTTTTTCCTTTTAAAGACATAAAGGTAGATAGTGTAGGTCTACACAATGGTTGCATTTCGTACGTCGCTGTGAATGTGGTTTTTGGTTGAACGGTATAAAATGAATATGTTTCTCCAGGGCTTTAGAGCAGCCATGGGCACCAAAATGAGAACAAAAGTGGTTTTGGATGTGGGTGAAAGCCTGTCAGCGAGAATGCACTCAAAGAACCGATATCATTCTCCAAATACGCTTCGACAAGGGTGCAACAGGCCGTCTGAGGACTCTGCCAGTCAAACCTGGGATGTAACTTCTACGGGAGCGTTTTATTTTCCTGTCACATTCAGTATTCTGAAGTAAATTTTCTTCTTTGTGTGGTGACATTCTCTGTCCTTCAACAGCGGGACTTTAAGTGTTGGTTACTAATTCTGCGGTGGTCAGAAAACTGGTGCCATGTTAAGATTTCATTGCAGTTGGTTTCATAACGCTTCCAAATCTCCAACGATGTGAGGAACTTTTAATGGGTGAACATAAAACTCACAAAGACGACAAATTCTTTCCCCAAGGTGAGCGATTTCTAATGGTATTCTCAATAATTCAGAATCTCAATAATATCCCAGATTAGAGCCACTCACGATCTGAATAAGAAATATAATTGAATTAATAATAAATGATTGAACAAGACAAAGAAACACTGAATTTCAATGAGAGCCTGTCACTGCAATGACATTTCGTTGATGGCTTCAGAGAAAACTTCTGTTAGAGGGTGACATTCAGAAATGTGAAACATTTGAATTATAAAACTAAATGAAAATGAATCTGTTTTCATAAAATCTAATGCCACTACGACAAAAAGCAAGCGACAGGATGGAGATGCTAGAGGATCGAGCTAGGTTATTGATTCTGTAACTCAACTGGTAGATCATGCCGTTAGCAATGCCAAGGTCGCGGGTTCGATTCGCAGGAATGCCTGATCTAATTAGTATTCTATAAGAATTCCTTCATAGACTAAAGTTCTAGTACACATAGATTTGCTTACAAAATCAATGCATTGAGAGCATCTAAGCCAAAAATTCTTATATTTATACATTAAGAACCGTTTTAGAGACCTCCAAGCCTTTGTGAAAGGAACACGTAGTATTTAATTCAAGGAATTAATGGGTTGTTTTTATTGTTTTTATATTAACTGAGGTTAAATGTCTTTAATGTAATTAAATTTAACATAGCATATACAAAGCATATTTGACATTATTCATTTCTGTGTGATTTCAAAACGCTGTGTGTCAAATAATGCTGCACTCTAAATTACATATTTTCAGAGTAAGAACTGAGTTTGATGAAGAACAAACTTCTCAGCTGTTGACATATGACACATGACGCATGATATGTAGTTGATATACAGTTGTGTAGTACAATTACATTCCCAAAATGAATGCTTTCGCCATTGTTGACCACATATTAACATTAATTTCATAAATAATTGACCCTGGTGTTTTTGTGTTTTTTGTTTTGTTTTGTTTTAAGTACAGTTTAACCATGAAGAAAAACCTTTAGCACTAGCCTGGCTCACAATAATATCTGATTGTTATGGGAATTGGAATTTAATTTTCTGACGAGTCACCAGGCGTATAAACGTACAAAAAAAAAAAAAAAAAAAAGTTGATAACGCTCTATTTTAATGACCAATTTTCACTATTAACTATTATAGGCTGTTTATTAGTTCTTACAAAGCACATA
>JAHKKF010524387.1:0-36061 GCA_019740295.1 Labeo calbasu | reverse complement strand
TTTTATAAATTCAACTAATATTGACTTTACGTAAAAAAAAAAAAAAAAGAATATTTATATGTATATATGTATCTTACTCAAGTCAATACGAAAAAAAAATAAAATTAAATTTGCATTTCGTATGATCCCAAATTCTGCAAGGTGTATGTAAACTTTACTGTATATATACATATATGTGTATGTGTGTATATATATATATATATATATATATATATATATATATATGGTACACAGATGATACAATTTCGGTGCAACAGAAAAAAAAAATGCACTATGCTATGTTTCTTTTAATTTTTTTTAACTAGACAGTAGTACAAATTACATTTTTTTCCACCTACATGTAAAATACTAAATATTATATCAAATTAACATCATATATGGGCTATAAATTCTGCAGTACACATATACATAAAAGGAATAAATACTTGAAATATATTTAGTTAATTTAGTTAGAAAAGGGGAAAAAAACAGTGTAATGTACAAAGCCTGTAATTTACATAAGAAATAATAGTTTAGCATTTGGATACATCGCAAATATGGAAATATCATGGAATAATTGGATTTGTACCGAATGAGACAGGTACGATACAAGAGCACAAAGCTCCATTTCGCAGACTGTTGAGTGCGCAAGCCTTTAAAGTTCCTCCTTTGTCAGTGAGAGACGCGTTCAGAATCAGCACATGGTCACTGTCTAGTGGGCTTTCTTTTCAAGTGTGCAATTCTTGGCATTCGCTGTTCTTCTGCCGGTGTTGTGCCCATTTTCAATCCCTGCCAATTTATTACCCCTTCTAGTTGAAATCGCTACCTGATTTGCCTAATCCTAACCCCTCCCCCACACCTAACACTAAACCTACTTATACTAGAGGGGTAGTAATCTGGCGGGGGTCTGAATTTGGCATAACACTGGCAGTTATCACACAGAGTACTGTGGGCGCCCCTTCTGGATTGAGGGTGAATTGCCTGTATTCGTTGTAAGGCCTCATGCACTGAACCGAGATGCCCGTACCGTGACATTTTGGTACGAATACGTGTATCGTTACACCCCTAATATATATTTTATATATATATATATATATATATAACAAGGGGAAACTTTCCATCTAAATGGTAATTATTCAGCATAAAATGGAACTCAAACCCCAAAGTGATGCTGCTTAAATAATCTGGATTCAGTCAGATTTACTGAATAGAAACTTTAAGAACATTTTTTTTCAAACGAATTGTGTAAAGAAAAACTTACTGAAATCCGTATACTGTCTCATGTAATCACTTAATCAGTGTTTCAACCACGCAAAGACGTTAATGTAACAGCATGTAAACAATGTCTCATAATGTCACATTTACCTCATATTCGGTGACCATATGCTTGTTAGTCAGCTAGAAAACTGAACTCTAGAGAGCAGCATTTTACTAAATATATGCACCATATAACATATTCATTATAATTTTTACTGTTCTTCAGTATTTCATTTACTCTTGAATAAATCAAGCTTTTATGACAGCCACCATTCAAATGTTTATATTTCAAAAAACGAATTGGAGTAGAAATATAATTATGTAATTGTAACTTTATTATTATAAAAACTTCGCTGAGTGTAATTTAAGTGTTTGTTTACAAATCAGTTAATTTTAACTACAAATATTATAATGTAATACCAGCTGACTCTCATGCATATTTTACAGCATTAGTTTTTTTTTTTACCTTGAGCAAATTTGCCATGTACTCTGTCTTATATATATAAAAAATACTCAATATCGAATCACATCAAATTGAAATCGGAATCGAATCGGATCGTGAAATTTGTGTGAATACCAAGTCCTCCTTATTATTTTATTTTGCTTCAGAAAATCCTATATTGATAATAAAAGATTATCAATAAATATGGTGTATTTTGAATTTGTTTTCTGTAAAACAAGCTCATGTTTGTGTTGAACAGGTCTAATTGTGCACAACAAGGTCAAAGTTTAAATCCTCACCATTGTAATACAGTGGTTTTTTGTAAGGATATCCTTTAGTTATCACAATAGACATGATGATATACTGGAATCCCGATAAGGCAAATATGCTTGTGTCCTCCATGTTGGGCAAGTTCGCAGCCCCCGTCACAGTGGAATTTAGAGGTACATACCTGAAAACAATAACAGAGTTATAAAACAACAGATGTATGAAGCTGCAAAGGTTTTTTTTTAGGTTCTAGTTGCTTACCAGTCTCGTGACACAGTGATAAGCAGGGCAGACACCTGGGCCAGGATCAGCAGTATGGTGTGTATCAGTAAACTAGACAGGACTGGCAGAGACAGAAGACTTGCAGCAGGTCTTTGGGGATGGAGCTCATCGCTGGGACCTCCCCGTCCCATCACTATAGCCAAAACGGTGACCAAAACTAAATCAAAGAAGAGGAACTGCAAGTCTCCCAAGTTTGTTTTCTCCTACAATAGATAAAACAGTTCACAAACATTATTGTTAAAATGCATTAATTACAACACTATATATATGGATACTGATTTTAGCTGATAAAAAATTAAAGAAAAAAATGGACAGGCTAATACTTACAGTGTAGAGAATGAGTACAGAGGCAAACTGGATCAGACTGTACAAGGCCATGTACTTGAAAAGACTGAATGATGTCACCAGTGAACACCTGCCTTCCCTGTTTATTTTTTTTTTTACATTTCAAACAAACCAGACATTAGATTTAGTTACAGAATAAAAGTAATAACAATCACCATCACAAATTCATAATCATTAATAAATATAAATAAATGAATAAATATAAATACTACTAAATAACATCATTATACATATAATACAGTGATATTATTAAAACAACTTGAGTCAAGACTACAATATTCAGTGAAAAACACTACTTTTATTATATATTGATATTATAATAACTTAATTCAAAAGCACAATATCCACATTTTTTAAATTTGCAATATTATTGTTGTTATTATTATTACTGTTTATTAAAAGCATTATTTATTTTTTATTATTATAAAATGTATGTAATAATTTACAAATATATAATAATATAAAACCACAATGTGGCTTTATTATTATAAACTGACATTATTATAATCCATTTTTTTATTATTAATATTATTCATATTGTTATTATAAATTGTATATTATAATTTAAAATATATATAATATTATAAAACAGCAATATAAATAGCTTCATTATATACTGATATTATTATAATCACTGACTTAAGTTAAGGATATAATATTCAACACAGACTTTATTATTATTATTACTATTGTTCATATTCATACTATTTATATTATTATACATTGTATATAATAATATTTTAAACAAATACTTTATTATTATTACTATTATTCATATTCACATTCATATTTATATTAATATTATTACTTTTATTCATATTATTATTATTATTATTATTATAAATTGCATATAATAATTTAAAAATATACAAACTTATAAAACAGCAATATAAAAGGCTTCATTATATATTTATATTACTATAATCCTTAATTGAAGTTAAGGATAATATTCAATATAGACTTTATTATTAATATTATTACTATTATTCATATCCATATTATTTATATTTATATATATTTTATAAATTGTATATAATAATATACTAAATAAATACTTTATTATTATTGCTATTATTCATATTTTTATTATTAGTATTAGTATTATAAACTGTATTTAGCTATATATATATATATATATATATATATATATATATATATATAGATAGATAGATAGATAGATATAGATATTATAATCATTTAAATTAATGATACAATATTCAAAAGACTTATTATTATTACTGTTATTCATATTATTTATATTATTATTATAACTTGTATATAATAATATATTAAATAAATACTTCATTGGTATTACTATTATTCATATTCACATTCACATTATTATTAATATTATTATTATTATTATAAATATAATAATTTACAAATATCTAATATTATAAACCAGCAATATAAACAGCTTCATTATATACTGAAATTATTATAATCCTTGACTAAAGTCAGGGATACAATATTCAATAAAGACTTTATTACTATTATTCATATTATTTATATTATTATTATAAATTTTATATAATATAATATAATATAATATAATATAATATATTCAAATACATACTTTACTGTTATTACTATTATTCATATTAATATTATTATTATAAATGGTTAAAAATATCTAATATTATATCTAATATTATATATAAACCTTGATCTAAATTAAGGATACATTATTCAATATAGATCTTATTATTATTACTACTATTATTCATATTCATATTTTTATCATTGTTATTATTATTATTATTATAAGTTGTATATAATATAATTTTTTAAAATATAATAATAATAATAATAATAATAATAATAGTTCATTAAAAGTAATTACAACAAGAAATTATAATAAATAAAAAATAAAATACATAATTATTGATTACATATTGCAAAAAAACAGATACTGATTCTATTATAATACCTTAAGCCAAAAACACAACATTTATTATCCAATTTATGGATAAAATCCATGCATAAGAATGTTAAAAGTGTGTTATTTACTTGACGAGTAGAGGCACGCAGCTGATGTTGTCAGACTTGGATGTGAAAGGAGACGCCACAGAGGCCTCGGCCTCAGACAACGACACACCGACATCAGCAGCCCTTAATGCTCCACAGTCATTGGCTCCATCGCCACACATGCCCACCCTATAACTGCACACAAGTCAGGAGATATGGGTGTTATACAGAGTCTTACAAAGCCCTGCTAATGAACAATAATACAATACAATTTAAACAATAACAATAATCTACATTTTTGGCCGATATGATTCTCAAACAATGCACACGACCGCACTTATCCACACAAATTTCAAATACCAGACTCACTTGAGTTTCTGCAGTGCTTTGACCAGCTGGGTTTTCTGTTCTGGGGTCATGCGCGCATACACTGTTCCCCTCATCAGAATCTGTAACACAAAAACAATGAGCGCTGTCAATCACCAGAAAACGCATTTGCCCACCAGTCTAATATTAGAACGGATCAATACTCCTAAAACTTAATCTAAGTCACCTTGGGCAGATATTCAGGGAAATGATCGCAAAGTGCCGCAAAGGACATTCCATTTATAGCCAAATGATAGCCGGCACCATTCTGGTAGAGACCCTTTTTGTACAGGAAGAGAACATATTAATCTGTTTGCTGTTCTGAATTAATATAAACTCTGTCATAAAGACATAATAAAGACATTACTACGTGATACGTCAATGGTAACATCTGTAAAGCACTTAAAAGGTCAAATAAGCAAACCTGTGCTGGAATATCAATAGTCTCCTGAGTATTAATGGTGGCTGATGCACCATCTCCTTCATGAAACTGCAGTGAGGCCGTTGAACTGGCAGTAGGGGGCGATGCATGAACAAAAATAACCTTCTCATGTGTCAGCACCATTCCACACGCACGTGCTACATTCACAGCAGTGAGAATATTGTCACCTGACAGAGCAAAAAAAAAATAAAATAAAATGTGTGAACATATTTTGTGTCTATAAAGTTAGGAGGGAGGGCAACAAAAATTATTATTTGAAAGTTTAGTGACAATTTAACTAGGTCAGACAATTATGAAGCAAATTATGGTTATAAACGTACACTATAAGGTTTATTTTAGATTATAGATTTAGATTATGTTTGTTAGTTTTATACATACCTGTAACCATAACAGGCCGTAATCGTGCAAGTTTAAGTGTGCGAATGACTTCTGCGCTTTCTGGCTTCACCTGGTTCTTCATTACCAACAGACCCAGGAAGTTCATGTCCTTCTCCACCTCCACCCTATAAGCAAACATTTATTGTACACATGAGGCAGCAGGCCTGCATCTGTCTACACTACCAGTCAAACGTTTTTGAACAATAAGATTTTTAATGTGTTTTAAAGAAGTCTTTTCTGCTCACCAAGCCTGCATTCACTTGATCCAAGTGAAATATGTTTATGTTTAACTGTTTTCTATTTGAATATATACTAAAAATGTAATTCAGAAATTTTCAGTATCATTACTCCAGTTTTCAGTGTCACATGATCCTTCAATAATCATTCTAATATGCTGATTTGTGGTTCAAGAAACATTTTTTTATTATTATCATTATCAATATTTAAAACAGTTGATTACAGGATCCTTTGATGTATAGAAAGATGCAAAGATCAGCATTAACAAAATACAGTATACCATTTAAAAGCTTGGAGTTAGTATAATTTTTTTGGGGGAAAGGAATTATAGAAATTAATACTTTTATTTAGCAAGGAAGCTTTAAATTGATCCCAAGTGGTGATAAAGACTTTTATAATGATAGAAAAGATTTCTATTTCAGATAAATGAAACCTGAAAAAAATTCTACTCAGCTGTTTTCAACATAATAGTAATAAAAAATGCTTTTTGAGCAGCAAATCAGAATATTAAAATGATTTCTGAAGGATCATGTGACTGGCGTAATAATGCTAAAAATTCAGCTTTGAAATCACAGGAATAAATTACGTTTTAAAATACATTCAAATGGAAAACAGTTATTTTAAATTGTAAAAATATTTCAGAATTTTACTGCCTTTGCTGTACTTTGGATCAAATAAATGCAGACTTGGTGAGCAGAAGAGACTTCTTTAAAAAGAAAAAACATGAAAAATCTTACTGTTCAAAAACTTTTGACTTATTAATTATAATAATAATAATAATAAAAATTAATAAATTAAAGAAATTAAAAATAATCATTAAAAATTTTGGGGTCAGTACAATTTTGCAATGACATTTATAATGTTAAAAAATAAATAAATAAAATAAGTAAGTAAGTAAGTAAATAAATAAATAAATAAATAAATAAATAAATAACTAAATATATATATATATATATATATATATATATATATATATGTAAAACTTTTTATTCATGACGACAATAATATAATGATTTCCACAAAAATAATAAACAGCGCAACTGTTTTCAACACTGATAATAAGAAATGTTTCTCGAGCCGCAAACCAGCATATTAGAATGATTTCTGAAGAATCATGTGACACTTAATACTGAAGTAAAGGATTCTGAAAATACAGCTTTGCCATCACAGAAATAAATTACATTTTGAAATATATTAAAATAGAAAATACGGTTATTTTAACTGTTTTTACTGTACTTATGTTCAAACAAATGCAGCCTTGCTGAGCACAAGAGACTTTTTTCAAAAACATTAACAAATCTTACCAACCCTAAATCTTTTAATGGCATTATTACAAAACAAAGCAGCTGACCTTTCAACAGTGCTTAGGTTGGTCTCTTTAGTGAGGTGCTTGTAGGCAAATCCAAGGACCCTGAAGCCCTGGCTCGCATATTCCCGGAGAGTGGGTGAAAAATGAGAAGGCACTGTCACAAGGAGAGCACAAAGACGGAACAAAACTGAGTGCAAAAATAAATAGGCAGTGTTCCCTATACTCCTGCTTGTTCTTCTCAAGGTGATATAAGAACCAGGACAAGTTTTAAAAGTCAGGTCCTCACCACTTTCTCTAAGGCAGAAGCTGGCAACCATTTCAGGTGCTCCTTTAAGGAATGCGACAGGGGAAGCTCCACCTGGACCGATGGTGACCACGCTCATCCTTTGCAGGGTAGAAGAGAATGGGAATCGCCGTACGATCGCCACTGGCTGACTGACAGACTGAAAAACACATAAGAGGACAGGATTTAAACATTATCCTTATCCAGTATCTGGGATGAAAATAGTTCAACCAAAAATTAACATCATCCACGTGTCTTTCCAAACTTGTAGATTTTCTTTCGTCTCTAGAATACAAAATATATTTTAAAGAACATTGGGGTCGGCATAAGACACCACTGACTTTCAATTGTATAGACCAAAAATCTTCAGAAGAGAGGAACCACATAGTTTTGGAACAACAAGAAGGTGAGTAAATGATTTTTATTTTTGCATAAACATTTAATTCATAATCAAGCCCCAAATGTTCAAGTCATTTCCTTCTGTTGTTACATCCAGTGACTGTTTCCTTGTTCTGTATATGAATCAACTTACGCTTCCTTGTGACGGGAGCTCAGGTGCAGGAGGTCTCATCACTGCTAGTACTCTGTGTTTGCCAAATTCAGAATCAAGTCCCATCTCATTCTCCGGCTCTGTCAGTTCCTGTCATTTGCATGCAAATTGACATCAAAGTTGCCAAACAACGCATTAAACAAATCATAGATTCACATATCTGTCACATGCAAAAGACTGAAAAAGAAATGAGATGCAAATCGCTGAAATGATTTACTATTCATCATTCCAAACCTGTATGAGTATCAAACCTGTTTAATTTTTCAGTGTTACTAGGGGAGGACGATACGAGCAAAATCTTATATCAGTAACGATATATATCACAATACAGTTGTTTTTGCTTTAAATAAGGAATAAAAAATTTATATATAAATTTATTATATATATTGTAGAAAGTAATCAAATGTATAAAACACTGCATATTCATTAAATATATATTTCTTCTTATTTAAGTTACAAACGTTATTTAAAGTGAAATGAGAGATTTTCTCTCATTTGTTGTTTGATTAACAAAAATGACAGACAGCGGGAACATTAGACTAAGATTAAGAGCTGCCTGGATCCAATATACTGTTACACATTTCTTTCTCAGCTGTTTGCTTTCACTTAAGACCTAAAATTGTTTAGGAGGACACTTGCTAATACAGCCATTTTGACACAAACAAGTGTGTGAATTGAACTGTTCAAGACCTATAAAGTGGCAAAAATAAAATAAGTCAGTTCAATACTCCGTATTAGCACCGTCTTCACAAGTGCGCGCCTCTCGGAAACAGCGCATAGTGTAACTAGTTCTCTTTCACTGCTGATTGCATTTCAACAGCTTAAAATCACTTGTTTTTAAACTGCAATGCTTTAAAATGCGTGCAGACGATATGTTTTTATGACCACGTAGCGCAGCAAGTAAGCAAAATCACGTGAGCGTGTAACTGTGATAGAGACGAGAGTGCAAAATCTCTACCAGTGGACAAATTTCTACCAGTTAATCGTGTCTAGTGGTATATCACCCACCCCTAACTTGAACACAAAAGGAGAAGTTACCGTTGCTCACTGTTCACTTTCAATGTTTTGAAAAGAGCAGCATAAACATTCTGCTGAAGGTCTCATTCTGACCAGTTAGTTGCTATTGACTTCCATTGTATGGACATTTCTCCGAATATCTTCTTTTATGTTCCACAGAAGAAATTCAGTCATACAGGTCTATTTAAGAACATGAGAAACCAGTCATTACCCATCCAGTGGATTCTATCATTTTGAGCTCTAGTGGGTCTCCGAGTGCTTGACCACCAAGCAAAGCCACAGAATGGCAGGAGGCAAGCGCATAGAGCATCGGTCCAGGAGGGAGAAAGAGAGGGTCAGGGACCAGCTCGCCAAATGCCGCTCCACTCACTTCCATTACGCCCCACACATCCAGACCCTCCTCTGTAAGAGTGCCAGTCTGAAACAATCATAACATTCACAGCATTATTTTAATAACAATACATAGAAACCTTGCCATCTTGTCACAACTCATTCTTCGAACCAAATGAAAAGGATTTGTCTCTTTTATTGTCTAACCTAACTTTAAAATGCCATAAAAACCTGTAAGACCAACAGGAATAGCTCTATATAAAAATGCCTTGAGCAGTCTTTATTGATGCAAAATTTACATACAGTGTGACGAGGATGTTTGACTGCAGCACATACAGTCATGGCCAAAAAAAAAAAAAAAAAACAGAAATCATTTTCTGACAATTCTGTCAGAAAATGCAACACTTCTCTCAGAAGTGTCTTGTTTCAGTTGCAAATGTTTTGGTATTCACGTGCTGAATTGTTTTTGTTTGTACTGCAACAACAAAAAAAACAGAGAAGAAAACTTGATAAAATTTCACACAGAACTCAAAAATAGACTGGACAAAATTATTGGCACCTTGTCAAAATCTTAAGAAATGATTGCTTTTCAAGCATGTGATGCTCCTGTAATTTATAATTTGTATTTAGACACACCTGGATGGAAGAGCAAAATTAATGAAAAATTACAATGAAGCATTGTTCGAATGGTGGATAAAGAACCCTGATTAACTTCCAAACAAATTCAAGCTGATCTGCAGAAACAGAGTACAACAGTGTCAGCTCACACTATCCGTCGCCATCTGAATGAAAAGGGACACTATGGTAGGAGACCCAGAAGGACACCACTGCTGACACAAAGGCATAAAAAAGCAAAACTGAAGTTTGCCAAAACGTATGTGTCAAAACCACAATCCTTCTGGGAGAAGGTACTGTGGACTGATGAGACAAAAGTAGATCTTTTTGGTAAAGGACAACATGGCAGTCAAACATGGTGGAAGTTCAAAGATGTTTTAGGGTTGCTTTGCTGCTTCTGGTACTGGATGCCTTGACTGTGTGAACGCTATCATGAAATCCGATGATTACCAAAATATTTTGGAGCCGGTGTCAGAAAGCTGCATCTCCACCAGAGGTCATGGGTCTTCCAGCAGGACAATGACCCAAAACGCACTTCAAAAAGCACTCAGAAATGGTTACAAACAAAGCACTGGACAGTTCTGAATCCCATAGAACACCTGTGGAGAGATCTAAAAATAGCAGTTGGGAGAAGGCATCCTTCAAATCTGAATGACCTGGAGCAGTTTGCAAAAGAAGAGTGGTCCAAAATTCCAGTAGAGAGGTGTAAGAAACTCATTCATGGTTACAGGAAGCTACTGATTTCAGTTATTTTTTCCAAAAATGAATGCTACAAAAAATTAAGTTAAGGGTGCCAATAATTTTGTCCAGTGCATTTTTGGATTCTGTGTAAAATTTGACTTTTCTTCTGTTTTTTGTGCTGTTCCAATGCAAACAAAAAACATAAACATGTAAGTACCAATACATTTGCAACTGCAACAATTTTCTGAGAGAAGGATTGCACTTCCTGACAGAATTTGCAATATTTTTGGCTATGACTGTATAAGAAGTTCTCATTTGACAGGATGTTGATATTTAGCAAGACAGCAGCAGAGATGTTATCGGTTGTGGCTAACCTTCTGTTGCACAGTGTAGCCTCTAACAAAACCTTCTTTGCTTTGAAACCACATGATGCATGCGAGATGGCAATAACATGCTTAATAATGAATGGATGACTAAATAAATCAATAAAAAGTGTAATTAAAAATTCTTTGGTGGAAAGGGTGTAAACTTTTTTTGCTTCAGAAAACTGCTCCTAAAGAAGCATCTTTTTAAATGAATTTTAATTGCATTTTACCTACCATAAAGTATGAACTTCTTAGTGAGTACAGCTTATTTTAAAAGGTTTAGTCATTTTAAATTAATGTTTGATAGATAGATAGATAGAGAGAGAGATATGAGGTCTATTTTATGGAAGAAAGAGAATCAAACATTTTTTCATAATGCAAGCAATCCAAGGTTAATTATCTATCGATGTTAACCAGATTATGTGTAAAAGGAACTGACATGCGGAGTTGTCACAATTAGGCAGTAAAGGAATAAATTGTCTATTGGTCTAGTCCAGGACACTGATGATGTAACTGTTACACAAACAGAACGTCTGCACTGAGTAATAAAACAAAGTTTATTTTAACAGCCTGAAGATTAGGCTTTAAATAAAATATCTAAATATAAGATTAAGCAAAAGCTTAATCTGAGTTTAACTATCCACCTTCAAGATATGAATCATCAAGGGCACAGAATTTTTAATGAAATTATAATGTTCTCTCACCTTATCAAAACAGAAAAGCGATATCTTGCCGCAGATATTAATGCGAGGTGGGCTGATGCAGAACACCCCATGACGCTTCAGTCGATTCTGGGCGTAGATAGTGGCTGTAGTTAAAGCAGCTGGAAGAGCAGGTGGAACTATTATTGTCACAATATCCAGAGACCGGATGATGAGCTCTTGCCAGGTTGTCTGATGACAGATGTGGATACACAGGGAAATTAAAAAGAATATGAAGTGCAATTATTTGTTAATAATTCTACAGTTTTAATTTAGGATGAAAACTACCGTAGTGCAAGACAACTTTAACTAACATTAAAGGAAAAGCTGAATTAAAAAAAAATACTTACATTGCTCTTTGAGAGTATTACAAGGCTGTAAATAGTGCCGACCAGAGCTGAAATAGAGACGTTCACATCAATGATGGCCCATATTCTGCATTATGGGACTAACAGTAACAAATGTCATTATATCACATACATGAAGCTTGCAAATAACCCAACTTACCCAGAAGTCCTAGAAATAGTAGGAACTTCATAGCATCTTTGTAGAAGCGAAAGTCTAATGGCTGAGGGTAAAGGATAGAGCTAATAAGGTCTCCTTTGGCCGTGAAAAACCCTGAGGAACATAAACGAAAGTGGTTTTCATGAGAAAACAGCAAAAGAAAGTAAGAATAAAAGTCATTTTGAACTTCTCTATCTTCTACATACAGTACCGTTCAAAAGTCTGGAATCAGCAGAATTTTGAAAACTGTTTGAAAGAAGTCTCTAATGCTCACCAAAAATACAGCAAAAATATTACAATTTGGAAATAATATTACAATTTAAAAGAACTGCTTTTTCATTTTAATATATTTTAAAATATAATTTATTCCTGTGCTGGCAAAGCTGAATTTGCAGCATTATTACTCTAGTCTTCAGTGTCACATGATCCTTCAGAAATCATTCTAATATGCTGATTTGGTGCTCAAGAAGCATTTCTCGTTATTATCAATACTAGTGCTACTTAATAAATTTTAAATTTTAATCTTTTGTAACATTACGTCACCTTTGAGCAATTACACGCATCCTTGCACAACAAAAGTATTCATTTCTGGTGTACAATCAACAAAAATAAATAAACGTATTTCTTTATAAGTCACCTGTGCGTGTTACAACAGCAATGACCCCATTCCCAGCAGACCCGCCTCCTTTAGCCTGGATGAGCTGTGTGCCGCAAAACAAAGTGTGTCTACGCTGAGACTCTGGACAGTATGTGGCTTCAGACACAGACAATGGTGTCTTCATCACTGGTATGCTTTCACCTGTCAGTGAGTGAAGAGCAAAAAGTGAGAACAGAAGAACAGAAAAGCGTCAAAATTCACGAATATTCGGACTTTTCCCATGTTTTAATGTGAAACGTGAAAATGAACAATCCAGCTAATTTTTTAGCTCGGACATAACCGACTGTTTTGTAACTCGTGTGTTTTTAACAAAAACTTGTGTGTATTTGACAGTTTAAGCGCAATAAGACATGAAAGAAAACTTAGTTTAGTACTCACATGCCATGTAACAGCCGCTTTCTGTGCATGTGCTTCAGATGTATATTAAAAGTTTAAACTAATATCGCTTAAAATGCATGATTTCAGAGCGACAGACATCAAATACTCAAATAATAATACATAATAATCAAAACCAAACAGATGTTTTTTAGCGGAGTATCTGAGTTACGAGCTGTAAAGGCACAGCTCTATTCTGAAAAAGGAGGCGGGGAGCAGCAGCTCATTTGCATTTAAAGAGCCATGCACGAAAACAGTGTGTTTCTGCTTCCTATCAAAATAGCCATTTTCAAAATTATATAATAAATGATCTGTGGGACAGTTTTAGCTGAAACTTCACAGAAACATAACATTCTGGGGACACCTGAGACTTATATTACATCTTGTTAAAAGGGGCATAAAGCAATACACAGTTTTAGAGGAAGTCTGCATTCTCTCACCAGTCAGCATGCTTTCATTCACCATGCACTCCCCTGCCAGCAGGGCGGCGTCACAGGGCAGGAGCAAACCCCCGGCTGGAATCACAATACAGTCTCCTGGAACCAGCTCGTCAGAGCTCACACACTCCACCTCTGGAAAAACAAACACGTTTGCACAAAAAAAACAAAGCAACATTGGAAAGACTGTGCCTATTTCTAGCATTTGATAAGCAGCTTTACCTCCTGCGTCTCTACGTACAGTCACGTTCACTATCAACCGGGCCATGCGGTGAAGAGTGGTGCTTTGCTGGAGGAAAAAAAAAGGTCTTACTATTTTGATTCACTAAAGAGCTGGGAAAACTAGAACACACAAATAATATTCACATACCTTACGAATTTCATAAAGAGACACGCCAATTGAAATGAAGGATATGATTAGGATACAAGCAGCATAATAATAGTATCTGTCTGACATCCACAGGATGACGCTGAACACCTGAAATATGTAGAATGGATTGAGCACCTGAAAAAAAAAAAAACAGAGTAGATCAATATATGAACCTTTCACAAGGCACTGTATAAACACAGTGTTTATAATTGCAATATATTGATTTTACAGTGTTTTATATCATTATAGAGTTTTAAAAGTAATCGACAGCAGGTCTACCTCCTCAAAGAGAAGTTGCAAATAAGACTTCACAGGTACATCAATGATATTGGCCCCAAAAATCTGCTTTCTGTAGGGCAAATAATGTGTAAGGTAAAAAAAAAGTAAAAAAAGTAAAACAGCTATGTTCATTGCTCATATATGCATTGAAAGTGTACAGACCTTGTGCTTTGGTCTGCTTTACTAAGTCCTTGTTGTCGGGCATGCAGGTCAGCGCAGGTCCAGCCTTCATTGAGAATGCTGGAAATAGAAGATCATTTACTACCTCACAATTTCAGACAGCTTTATAACCATAAAGTGAGGAAACCACATACATACATAAATATCAAACAGTACCTTGCTTTGCAAAAGGCTCCTTTCCTGGCAATCCATATGTAGCGCATGCCCTCAAACACATAGTATCTGAGCAGTGTTTTCTAGATGGAAGAAAAACAAGATATGATCAAGCAGACTAAATAAAATGTACAATACACCATCTGTTTTGACTGCCCTGATGTTACCTTTTCACTGTGTAGCTGCACTGTGTCTTTCCATTCATTCTCATCCGCCTCTACTACTGCAAATTCCAAACTGGAAAGTTCAACAAAAGTTTAAGAGTTAAATGAATAGTTCTATAAACATTATAGAGTTTTACTTAAATATACTACCAGTCAAACATTTTTGGACAGTAAGATTTTTTTATGTTTTTTTTTTTTTAAAAGTATCTTCTGCTCACTAAGCCTGCATTTGTTTGATCCAAACAAAATTTAAATAAATGTTTTCTATTTTTTAAAAATGTAATTTATTCCTGTGATCAAAGCAAAATTTTCAGCATCATTACTTTAGTCTTCAGTGTCACATGATCCTTCAGACATAAATCTAATATGCTGATTTGCTGTTCAAAAAACATTATTATATTATTATTATAATCAATATTTAAAACAGTTGAGTACATTTTTTTCAAGATTTGATGAATAGAAAGATTTTAAAATATATTCAAATAGAAAACAGTTACTTCAAATAGTAAAATATTATAATAATTTTAATAATAATAATTGTTTAATAATTTTTACTGTTTTTGATGTACTTTGGATCAAATAAATGTAGGCTTAGTGAGCAGCAGAGACTCTTACAAATCTTACTGTCCAAAATTTTTTGACTGGTAGTGAAATGTATTAATTAAAAAAAAACAGTAATGAAATTAATTTTTATTAAACGCAGGATATATTCATTGAAGTACAACAAGCACTACCACAACACATAAATACTTAGATATAATTGTACTTCAGTAATTCTTATAAATATATAATCATGTTAGAAACATGCTAGTAACATGTTAATAACATGCTTATCATGCTAGCAACAAGCTAATCATGCTAGCGACTTGCTAGCAACATTCTAACCATGCTACCAATGTGCATGGTAGCAACATGCAAGAAACATGCCAAAACATGTTAACAATGTGTAAAATTATGTTAACACATGCTATCTATCTAAATTGATTTTATTCAGGCTTTTACAACTACTTCAACTTTTTAGGCTAGGCTTTCTCAAGACAACCTAAAGTTTGTATTGACAAAGTGTTTTATCTAGATTAAATGTGTAATTAACATGAAATATGAATTAAAATTAGATTAAAATATTGAGCAATCACATTACAATACAATAAATTATGCAAGCTAAAAATATACTATATTTTTACTGAATTTTTCTTTTGATTTTGGGGTGAAATCCAAAATGTGTATAAATCTAAACATAAATGTAAATATAGCACTATGTCATACACAGGTTTGGACCTTCACAACATATTTAAAAGTTACAAAATTATTAAATGCAAAGAATTGGTTAACACAAATAGCTGGTTCCTTTCTGAAAGAAACTGAAAGAACCACATAAACACAAAAAAGGAGAAGCATGAGTAATAAATATACTGAGGGTCTCACCTGCCTTCCTCAATCTCATCTGTAAGCACATCAACAACAAACTGCTGTCCATATCGGTCCTGTCATAATCAAATTAAAAATATCCTTCCTTATTGAAAAGCTGTGAATTACTGTATATTCTTTTCCCACCAACCAGTATTCAAAGTCTCAGTAAAACAAGCTTTAATACCTTTAATAGTAAAACATCCGCCATTGAAATGGGACAGGATTTGCAGCGGGCCAGGATGCCGAGGCGAGGGCGCCAGTTGAACAGCACTAGCAGCAGGCCTAAAGAACATAACGCCCCTATACGGCACAACCACACCTTCCAGCACACCCATTTGTACCCCTGAAAATCCTGAGAAACAAATCACATGATATAATTATCAGTTCTAGAATAAGAAGAAACTTATTTGTATTTTTCCAACATAGTACCATATTTGAGATGGGACTGAGCTCCTTGGGTCTCGGATCCTTTATTAGGGGTTCTGTGTCTGGGGAGGTCGCCCCATCCAGCCCCGGGCCACAGTTCCCTAAAAGACAAGATCCGTAATTGGTCCTGTTAAACAACAGCTTCTCAAGTGCACTAAGACATTAGAGCAAACACACTATATAACCTGTGTACTCCCTTTTTGTAAATACAGTAGAATCTACCATATACTCATGACGTCAGTAGGGCATGTCATTGATGATAATGTTGAGATCAAACACATCCACGTCACGAGTAACATGCTGGCAAATTATCACTGTACAGCTGTCAAAAATGAATGCTTTTTAATTGCTTTTATAAATTCTGAAAAAAGAGATTTTAACTGGATGTGAGTCAGGAGTTCATTCAAGTCATCAAGCTTAAAACTTCTTTTTCCTCTTTTTTCAGGTCATGTGCTTGCTTTGTGATGTTTCTATCCA
This sequence comes from Labeo calbasu, assembly GCA_019740295.1. Taxonomy (NCBI): domain Eukaryota; kingdom Metazoa; phylum Chordata; class Actinopteri; order Cypriniformes; family Cyprinidae; genus Labeo; species Labeo calbasu. Next base: position 18,814 of record JAHKKF010524387.1, on the reverse strand, counting down.
AACAAAAAAATGCTGACTTTCGCTGTATAAATGCTTCCTAAACTGAGAAACTACAAAACAACAAACTTTTATGACTCTGTTGAAACACACTTGTATAAAATATTTATAAAGGTGAGCTGCAGGATATTCATAAGAAGCGAACTATTTTAGCAGCAGAAACTGGACAAAACAACTGATACAAAATAAAATACAGATTTTTTTTAGTGTAGCCGGCTATGATACAGAGCTTGAAATACAGGTTTAGCAAGCACAGTAAAGCAGAGAAGACAACAAACAAGTGGAAATATCCAGCAGAAAATAAAATACAGATTTTTTTTAGCCGGCTATATGATACAGAGCTTGAAATACAGGTTTAGCAAGCTCAGTAAAGCAGAGAAGACAAACAGTGGAAATATCCAGCAGTAAATGTGCTAGAAACATAATACCCCTTCAGCACATTATTTTTGAAGTCATCTGACTTTCACTCAACATCATGTCCAAAATGCGCTGTTATAGTTTCAATCAGTTCTAACAATTAAAACGATTACTATTTAAAACTCTGTGTATAAACAAATACAGGTGTATTTTTCGACAAAGACAAAAGATCTTACCTTTTAGTCGATTCCCTTATGCAAGCTCCTAGCAAAACTTCCAAAAATATTCACCACAAGACTTGCCTACGACATTATAGTTTCTGCTGGCTGAAATATCCACAACATTACAGTAAATCTTAACACTTTAAGATAGGAAATATTCAGATAAGCCGAAGTAGCAACCCGACAACTCCGCCTACATTCTTCTATGAACCGGTGTGCTCTCAATAGCAAACACAATACTTGTAAAATACTGATGGACTCGCGAATCGGTTCTTTCGAACAGTTCGAAACAAAGAACCGGTTCAAATAGATTCATTTATTTTCTTACGTCATGAATACGTCACCACACCCAGGCTCAGCTTTAAAAAATTTCAATTTAGCGATATGTTTACGCAAATATATTCGGTTTTCAGTCTTGAATACGTTTAATAGTGTTTAACTTCATCCAAGTTCAGGGGGGTGTTTCATAAAACAAGTTTACCAAATACGCCAGGCTTATTTGAGTTAGTCTGACTTATTGTCACTTGATTTGGCTCTAAATAAGTCAGACTAACTGAAATTAGCCTGGCTTATTTGGTAAACTTGTTTTATGAAACACCCCCCAGTTTTTTGGTAGACAGCAACGAAAACAAAGTTGACGAAGAACCTAAAACTGAATTTATAATAAATTAAACTAACATTTAAATCACTCGGATAAAAAAAAAAACACACACTTTTGGGCGTTTTGATAAAATGCTTGAAGCCCACTGTGTTATGAAAATATAGGTGTTGATTAAAAAAATGTTTTGTATCATTACTGCTGTTTGCCTATTAATAGTAAGTTTTTGCTCCATCATGTTGACTCGAGAACCGATCGGAGCGATTCAGACGGAATCGTTCAATCGATTCATTCAAAAGACCCATCGTTCATGAACAGAACAGAAAACTCCTTGTAGAGCTTGGTATCGATACAGCCTGCACACCACATGACCTCAGATTATGTTTAATCTTATTAAAATCCTAATTAATCTAACTGACGTCATGCATTAAAGTAAAACAAGCTCCTACATATACAATGGCAACTTAAGATGAGATTTTGACAGCAAATCACATGTTCTACGCTTATGACATTAAACAACCAGATCAACTGGACACATGTAAGATATCCAGTTTTATTCACATCTCATGCAAAACAAATATACAGTTGTAAATACATAAAACTATAAACTGCAGCTGTGAAGCTTTAATGGGATGCGACTGATACATGTGTTCAGCTCTAGTTACATTTCATTCACCATATACATGCACAGGCGAGCTACACTTACCCATACCAGGTGAATCCATTTATGAACTACAGCTTGAGTGCTAAAGCCCATACTTTTACTCTAGGGCCATAATTATTTTTATACAACGCAGAAACTAACAGTTTCTGATTCAAGTGTCAGTTTTCTAAATGTGACGCCACAGCCTTTCTTCCTTTACGATCTTTTGTCATCTCACCCGTTCAACACCGCCACCTCTAGGACATCAAGAGACTTAACGTCTCTAAATCTAATTTATTCTGCAGAAGAATGCACTGCACGTATTCACTGCTATAAAACATGTCTTTCTAACCTATACAGAGCATACATTTTGTAAACAGATTGACTGTTATCTTAAACATGCAGATATTTGTATATATTTTTTTAAAGCAAGTATGATGTGTACAGTAAGAATCTACCACACGACGACAAACTAGGACACAAAATAAATATTGCTGCTATATATTAAATATGCCATTTTTACAGGTTCCTGAATTCAGATTTACAGTAACTACAATCAGGTTCAAATGTAAATGAAATGCAGGTCCTGTTGTAGATTTATACTACCAGTCGAAAGTTTTTGAACAGTAAGACTTTTAATGTTTTTTTAAAGAAGTCTCTTTGATCACCAAGCCTACTTTTATTTGATCCAAAGTACATTTTGAAATATTTTTACTATTTAAAAAAATGTTTTAAAATGTAATTAATTCCTTTGATTTCAAAGTTGAAGTTTTAGCATCATTACTCCAGTTGCATGATCCTTCAAAAATCATTCTAATATTCTGATTTGCTGCTCAAAAAACATTTAACATTACAATTTTGTTGAAAACATTTATTATCACTTTTGATAAATTTAAAGTATCCCTGAAAAATAAAAGTAATAATTTCTATAATTTCTTTCCCAGAAAAAGAAAAAATATATAGTCCGAGCTTTTGAATGGTATAGTGTATAATGTTACAAAAGCTTTTTATTGCAGATAAATGCTGATCTTTGGATCTTTCTGTTCATCAGGATTCATTTCTGTTCATTCTGTTCATTCAGGTTCATCATCAAAGAATCCTGAAAAAATTTATTCAACTGTTTTGAATATTGACAATAATAATAATAATAATAAATGTTTCTTAAACAGCATATCAGCATATTAGAATGACTTCTGAAGGATCGTGTGACTGGCGTAATGATGCTGAAAATGTAGCTTTGATCACAGAAATAAATTACATTTATAAAATATATTCAAATAGAAAACTGTTATTTTAAATAGTAAAAATATGTCAAAATTTTACTGTTTTTGCTGTACTTTGGATCAAATACATGCATGCTTGGTGAGCAGAACAGATTTCTTTAAAAAAAAAAACATTAAAAATCTTGCTGTTCAAAAACGTTTCATTAGCAGTAAATATATATTAAAACTAAATATCCCATATTAGCAAACACTTTATGCTGAATTCACACATTTACACAATAATTTAAGCCAAGTGATATTTCTTGCATTTACAAGTCAGATGGCAGATGATTTCTTTGCTTGGTAAGTCGCCATCATTTTCTTAATTTCTGCTATGGCTTTTCCAGGATTGAGTCCCTAAACAAAAGACAGGACAGAACAGATTAAATGAGATACAGATAAAAAAAAATAGGAGCCACATAAACTATTGCAAACAAACATTTATTTAAAGGGACCGTCCATCCAAAAATGAAAACTTTTGGCTCCCATTGACTTTTTGTCCATACAATGGGAGTCAGTAGGAAATGAAACTCTTCGGTTAACAACATCCTTTAAAATATCTTCTTTAAAAGGTCCACTGAAGTGCTTTGAATCACACAGCGTTATTTTATGTGTTCACATAATTTCAAATGAAACAAAAAAACAGGGCGGGACGTATCCTTTTTTAAATAGCCAGTAGCGTTTTCTTTAAATCTTAAAATTTATTGAGCTGGGTAAAGCAGCATTTGACAGTGTATGACAGCCACAATCTCATTTATATCACATTATTTATATATAAAATAGCATTCAAATGCGTCTGATACATTTTGTGATCTGTGCTGACTCACGCATATGATACACTCCATGCTATCGTGTCTATGGACCAGAGCAGGCTGTGTGTGTGCTGCGCCGCTTCGTGTGACCGCAAAACCAGACTTCATTTGCCCCAACGGAATGCATATTTACACTGTCTAAATTGTTCCCAATCCCCCATATAGTGCACCACGTGCCATTTACCGTACAGAAAATACAAATTTTGTGACCAAAAGTGACCAATTTCTACCTTTGCTTCAGAGTCTATTTATAATGTAGGGGACGGGACGCGTCAGATTCTAGAGAGAATTTGACTGGACAGAAAGTTTGTCATTTTGATGTCATCAAAATCGTTGATCATTATTGGCTTAGTTAAAAACTGTACGTTTTGAATGGTTTTATGTTGTAAATGTGAATTTTGCCATTGTTTTGGAGCACGCTAGCTTACTGATAACCTTAGGGCTAACATATTCATACTAAAAGCCAAAAAGTCACAGTTTTACTCAAGTCCACTCAAATTATGAGGGTGAGTAATGACAGATTTTTTGAAGTGGCGAACTGTCCCTTTAATTTCCAATAACAGATAGTCTAGTTCATCAAAGTAAAGTGTGGCTATGCACTTTGATGGGAAGATGGCATACCTTGGGACATGTCTTTGTACAATTCATTATTGTGTGACAGCGGTAGAGGGAGAAAGGGTCCTGTAATTTGGACAGACGCTCTTCTGTAAAGTCATCACGAGAGTCAATCATCCACCTGTACGCCTGAGAATTGGATACAAAACAGCTAAGATGTAAAACTCAGTGGTGAGCCAGACTAACCAAGACTGATAGATTTATTATGTCAAATTAATTTACAATTATAAATGGCTGTTAATTGTCCACATAAGCAGTGTTATAAAGAGAAAAATATACACCTGCATGAGCACAGCTGGACCAAGGTACTTGTCTCCATTCCACCAGTAACTAGGACAACTAGTGCTGCAGCATGCACACAGAATGCATTCATACAGGCCATCCTATAAACACAGGAAAGTGTGATTTAAAAAAAAAAATCCACACTGAGAAGATCAGCAGAATATTTAGCAGAGGGTCTCGAACCAGCTTTTGACGATCCTCGACTGACTGGAGGTACTGGTCTTTTCCCAAGTTTGACTCGTCCTTCTTTTTTAAATAGGGCTCGATGGACTTGTACTGTGCATAAAAGTTGCTCATATCCTAAAACAAAAAGAGATGTGTATGATAAGTTAGAATTTTTAGGTTTATTTTATTTGACAAGTAAATATTCGTATTATCATATGTTGTTGCTGGGACTTTCAGTAACTGTGGTTTACTCACAGGGACTAGATCTTTTACAACATACATGTGAGGCAGGGGGTAAATCTTTGTCACTTTGCTGATATTTGTATCTATTTTGTTTAAGCAGGCTAAGGTGTTGCCCCCGTTGATGTTCATAGCACATGAGCCACAGATACCTGTACAATTATATACAGAGAAATGACATTATTCTGTCATAATGACGTAACATTAAAGGAAAAGTTGACCCAAAATTAACATTTGCTGGAAATGTACTCATCCAAGATGTAGATGAGTGTTTCTTTATTAAAACATTCTCATTCTGACGGCACCCATTCACTACAGACGATCTATTTGTGAGCAAGTGATGCTAAATTTCTCCAAATCTGTTCCGTTGAAGAAACAAACTCAAGAAGAAAAAAAGTTTTTTAATGTTTTTTTAAAAAAAAGTCTCTTCTGCTCACCAAGCCTGCATTTATTTGCTCCAAAATACAGCGAAAGCAGTAATTTTGTGAAATATTTTTACTCTTTTAAATAACTGCTTTCTATTTGAATATATTTTCAAACGTAATTTATTCCTGTGATCAAAGCTAAATTTTCAGCATCATTACTCCAGTCTTCAGTGTCACATGATCCTTCAGAAATCATTCTAATATGCTGATTTGCTATTTAAGAAACATTTTTATTATTATTATCAATATTTAAAACAGTAAAGTACATTTCAGGATTCTTTGATGAGTAGAAAGATCCAAAGATCAGAATTTATCTGAAATAAAAAACTTTTATACACTATACTATTCAAAAGCTTGAAGCCAGTATTTTTATTTATTTGTTGTTGTTTTGTTTTTATTTTTTTGTTAAAGAAATTATAGAAATTAATACTTTTATTTAGCAAGGATGCATTAAAATGATCAAAAGTGATGATGAAAACATTTATAATGTTACAAACGATTTCTATTTCAGATAAATGCTGTTCTTCTGAACTTTCTATTCATCAAAGAAACTTGAAGAAATTCTACTCAGCTGTTTGCAACAATAATAAAACTAAACGTTTTTTGAGCAGCAAATCAGAATATTAGAATGATTTCTGAAGGATCATGTGACGGAAGTAATGATGCTAAAAATTCAGCTTTGAAATTACAGGAATAAATTACATTTTAAATATTCAAATAGAAAAAGTGATTTTAAACAGTAAAAATATTTCAAAATGTGGCTGTTTTTGCTGGTAGTGTACATCTTGGATGGCCTTAGGGTGAGCACACTTTCAGCAAAATTTCATTTTTGGGTGGACTATTACCTTAACAGGACACAGACTTGATTTTATGTAGTGCTCAAAAGAGTAAAATGTATCTATTTTTCATTCTACTTTAATTTTTTTTACCCTCTCTGCATGAGCGTCTGAAGGTGAGTGTCGAGTCCATTTCATTTTTAATTTTGATGAGAGCATCAAGAACCATTGGACCACATCTAGGATGAGAAAAAAAAATAATAGCATATGGGCATAGAGGACATGAGGATGAATAAACTATGACAAATTTTATTTATTTACTGTTCTTTTAAGTAAAGCTAGTAAACGTCTGTGTAAATATCTGTGCTTACGTGTTCAAATCAATCTCAAAGGTTTGCATGCGGGGCTTGTCACCAGGTGTGTCAGGGTCCCATCTGTAAATCTGAAATTTCTTTATTTTTGGCTCAGGGGCAGGGGCAGCTGCTGTCTGGGCATATCGTACCAGCTGGGGTAGAGAGAGGAAAGCATGAAATGAGTCAACATTAGACAGGTGATGCTAAATGCGGAGTATAACTGACATTATGCTACATAAAATACATTAAGTTCCTTCAACCTTAAAATATATTTGGTCGAATTAAAACGGCTCTACATTATTGTCATGGCTTTGTCAAGAAAGTAAATACATTATTATGCCAATGTCTTTCTATCTAAGAGGTCTTTGGTCTGAAAATAAAAACGTGAAGCCACTGGAATTAGCGATTCACCTTTCACAGCGCCACCTTTAGGTCTAAAAGAGAAGTGTGCGTTACATCACCTTATTACTCAACTAATTTTGGTATATAACGTACAATGAGTTTCAATATCACTCCTCCATTCTAGAAGGTCAGTTTAGCCTAATTAGAAACAAAGTTTTATGTAACCTCATGAAGCCGACGTTTTTATACACTGCGCAACAGCAGTTAAGTAACATGACTAAACATCTTAACGCTGGATCTGTCAGCTAACCAGCTCAGCCTAATAAACATGTCACACTTGGTAAGTTCACTGTAGCTAACGAGAACTTCCTTATAAATCACTAAGGTCTCACACATTTTCACATAATCACCTTACACACGCATTAAGATGCTGACAGGTCAGAATTCGTATAAACAACTCACCACCAACGCACTACAGTTGCGAAAAGCAACAGCGTTGCGAGTCAGAGAAATGCACTGGAACATCTTCAACTTCTGTGTTGTTATGTAGGAGTTTCTTCTTTATGTGAGCGGCTTCAACAGTTTCAAATATGTAAACCGCAATCTGCTCCTCCTCCTAATGCCAGCGGGGCGTGAATTTGTCCTCCGTCAATAAAGAGCGACAGCAAGACTTGTATGTAACTGTACTTGATGCCGAGGCGTCTTTAAGGGACCTCACAGTTCTGGACAGCCTGGAAACGCTGTGGAAGAAACATTGTGGTTTCCAGGCCTGGAAAAGTCGTGAAAATTAATAAAACTGTAAAAAGTCTTCGGGAGTTTTTGTGAACTTTTGTGAGCTCTTTTCTGCTTATATAAATAGTAAAAATAGATAAATACATTTATTTTATTCATTTATACATTTCATGTAAGATCCCCCATGACTTCTTTATCTATGAAACAGCAGGTGATAATGCAAATCCATATGAAAAACCATATAGGCTATAGATGCAAAAGCCATGATCTGTATATCTTGTGAGGATCAACACCTCCAAAGGTCAGGTTTCGCACAGTAAAAACATGACTTCTCAGCCCTAAAAAGTAATAGGCACTATGAAACTAAACTAAGAACCTATAGGATGAATTTACTATAACCTTAACATTACCATATTTTAGGCTATTTTAAAATGTAATGTATTCCTGTGATCAAAGCTAAATCACTATTAATAATTATTAGCGAATTTATTATTATTATTATTATTATTTAATAAGTTGAATACTTTTTTTCAGGATTCTTTGATGAATAGAAAGAGTGAAATATCAGCATTTATCTAAAGTAAAAAGCTTTTGTAACATTATACACTATACCATTTGAAATCTTGGAGAAATTACAGAAATTAATACTTTTATTTAGCAAGGATGCTTTAAATTGATCAAAAGTGATGATAAAGACATTTATAATGTTACAAAAGATTTCTATGTCAGATAAATGCTGTTCTTCTGAACTTTCTATTCATCTAAGAAACCTGAAAAAAATTCTACTCAGCTGTTTTCAACATAATAATAATAATAATAATAATAATAATAATAATAATTTCTGTAGGATAATGTGACTGGAGTAATGATGCTAAAAATTCAGCTTTGAAATTACATTTTTAAATACTTTCAAATAGTAAACAGTTATTTTATATAGTAAAAATATTTCAGAATGTTACTGTTTTTGCTGTACTTTGGATCAAATAAATGCAGGATTGGTGAGCAGAAGAGACTTCTTTAAAAACATTTAAAAGTATTACTGTTCAAAAACTTTTGACTGTTAGTGTAGTTGTATGAAATATCTGACATTTGTATTCTTAATTATTTAGAAATTGGTTAGATTTAGAAAAATAGTCATAGTGCCATGCAGGTCAAAACCTCTAATTATTTTTGGGTGAAATACTCCTTTAACAATACTCATACGTGTGTGTGTGTGTGTGTGTTGAGCCCTGTGTTAGGGAAAACATTAGTGCAAACAATTTTTCAGGTTTTTGCTGTATACAAAATTTTGCTGATCCACATCGGAATACTAAATGCCACACATAAAGGTATTTATTCTGCAAAACTCATCACTTTAGAAGGGAAAACAGGGTCGAAAGCACCTATGACAGCATTTTAAGATAAACCCATAGGAGCAGAGCACAATGACATAGCAGTCCGTTGTCAGAAGCTCAGCCTCTTCACCGTGGCTATAACAGCGGAAAACCGGCCTATATATTTAATCTGGAGTTCCTGAGATGCAAATCGATCTTGAGTGAGGTTTTCCTCTCTAGTTTGAGAGACATCAAAAATTACGGTTGAAGAAGCATTAACACATCCCTTCAAGGTAAAACAGAAATGGTGTTCATCGGCCTTGTCTCATTTCCACCCAGAGATGTGCAGTGACTCCTGGATCAAAAGCAATCTTATTCAGGCCTCAAGTGGAGTAGTCCACGCTTATCTGTCAAGTGAGTCCCACTTCTGCCAGAAGAGCTTCTAACAAATCCCTCTGACCTTATGAGGCAGTGAAGGGTATTTTGAAGCAAATTGGAAAGGATTTTATTTAAATCTGTCATTTAAATATGTCATTGTCCTCAAGTTATTCTTTGTTATACAGAGCACATTCACAGCCTAATGTGGTTTAATGTCAGTCACTGTAAATCAATGTCAAATATATATTTCATGTGTTTGAAAAAGAAATCTCTTATGCTCACCAAGGCTGCATTCATTTGAAAAAAATACTGCAAAAACAGTAAAGAACTGTTTAAGAAAATAACTTTTGTTCTGGAAGTGGGCTTCTCCTTTAATTTCACCGCGGATTCATTTACAAACAAGGCACAATTCGACGTTTTTCAGCAAGATTGAAACTAAAAGACTATGCTATGATGAATATATTGGAGCCGAGCACCACACAAGTGTGAGTAACTGTTTACACCTGGTCACTATTGTTGTCTGTTATTACAGATAGTTTGATATGTACTGAGTATTTATATGTTTTTAACCTAAATCACATCAGCGTTCATCTATGAAGGATGTAGGCCTTCAAACACACACAACTTTTAGACAATCATAGCAGCGGGTGTTTAGGTGGCACTGAACTTAAACAATCCCACTGAACCTAATGAAACTCGCATATTGTGCTATTTATTGCTGAAATTGCTGAAAATAGTCAATCACTGTCATGTTTTGGGCTGTCACTAACAATTATTTTGGTAATGGAGTAATCAGCTGATTATCCTGACAATTAATCAAGTAACTGGATAATTATAATAAATTTCTGAGGTAATAAAAATAGATCTAAGCAAACAATAGGCTTTAAAAAGACTTAAAATGCATATATAATAGCAGTGAGACAATAATAATTAGTTAAAATAAAGTATCAAAAGCAAGTAATCATATAGTTTTATTGAACAAAATTGTGAAAATGAATAATGTATTATAAATATTATTATGTATTATAAGAACTAACATGTATTTTATCAAAGGCCTGCAGAGAGCGCCAAAGGCCTGACGATTGTTTTTACACGTTACTGATCTAATGCTTGTTTAACATTGACTAAAGAACATTTAATTAAAATGGCCACTTAATCTTTAATATGTGGCAATTTCTTTACGACAGAAATGCTACAGCCACTGGAATTTGTTGAATATGTGGGCATAAAAACATGTAAACTGATGAGGATTTGAGCGACGAACAGTTTCATATTCATAAAGATATTGTATTCTCCTGTGTTTGCGTAGGTTTGTAAATGATTTACCTTACAAATCTGATTAAATGGCACACGTTTCGTTCCAAGATGAATCTTATAATAACTCAGCAATATGGAGAAATGGAGTTTGAGATGTAAATGATAACAGTTTGATTTTTAAATGGGTTTAATATATCATGCAGCCTTAGAAATCGGTCTAATAATGCATTTTCATGGGTTCTCGTTCGTGGAATGCGCCACTTCCCGTATTTTGGATTTTTTTTTTTTTTTTTTTTTTATAATTGAGTACTTGAATTAAATCAAGGAACCGTGACAGCACTACTATGGACTGCCAAAAGTTATAACACATCAAGAAGATGAATGCAACAAACTTCTTGAGGAACAAAAAGCCTTTGTGGTTGGCCAAACTGAACCAGGATTTCCAGGGCAACAATCTCGACAACATTCGAGTTTGTTCTTATCATTTCCGGTCAGGTAGGTGAAATATTAGGCTAATGTTTTTTATTAATACTGCTCGTAAGTATCTTTACCACCTATTATAAATAAAAGGTGACTATTAACTTTAGTTTGTCAAAATATTGCACCTTTTTCCTGCTTACTAAGTCCTTCTCTATATGATTTAGCAGCTTCCACACTTTCTTTCCGTGGTTTAGATAGCATAAATTAGCAGAACAACGTATTCAATAGTACATTAACTGTGCTATCCATGCTGTTGTTTACATCCGAGTATCGCCAATATGACCGCGCATTTGGTAACTGACCAAATCGTGACATAAGTGCAAACCCTCTATAGCCTATTACTTCTAAATTAGGATGGTTTTTGATGCAAATATTTTTATAATATTATAAACGTACCTCGGAGAGTAGTATAAGATATGTTTTAAAAAGGCAGTTCATGACTGCTATACAATATTTTGTTTGAATCTTACTTTAAAGTCATTAATCATAATTTTTCCCCTCAGAAACGTTTCCCCTCAGCATGATTGTTATGTGATTGTCCCATGCACACCACCTTCAGTGGTTGAAAAATGACACATCCCAAAACTAGGGGTCACTGTTGTGCTTCAATGGCACTTTTAATAAAACAGACATTTTATCTTCACAACAGCAATGTCTGGACATAAAGAGGAAGAGAAAATTGGGTCAGGGCTCTGTGTGCTGGCAGGCTGGTTGTTCTTGTTTGAGTTTGGAGTAGTTTAAAAGCAGACCAGGAAGGGCTATTGGACACAGTGTAGGGAAGACAAGGCAAGTGCTAGCGGTTCTCTCACATATATGACGGATGACGTTCAAAACAGCAAAAAGAGCCCTGACCGCTCATTTCAACCTTCCCGCACTCTCCTTTATTTACAGATAAAATTAATACATTCATTTATTTCACGTAGTAACAAAGCTAATCGATCAATTTTTCGAGTGATCTCTTTTTCATCCATCCAAAAAGTTCACGTATCACATATCAGCATTCAAAATTCTTTCCTCTTTATGTTTTTCTCTCTTTTCATACAGTTCGTGACTCGTCTCTAAGAACCTCCTACTCCCGTGTTTGCTTAAATCCCATAAAACAATATGTATAACTATTTACAAGAGCATTAATCTCTAACTATACCATCACAAAACCATAACCTCAACCCTCCCACCCCACCCGCTTATCACCCCCCTCCCAAAAAGTCATATTCTGATGAAAAAGCTAAAAAAGGTGGGGGGAAAGCAAGGAAAAAACATGAATTGACTCCCAGTGTCTCACAAAACCATTTCTTGCGTCCTCCCCCATTCTAAAAGTGCATGCCTAGATTCAGCAATTGAAAATAAAATGCCTGTACAGAAAAAAACCTTTCTAAATCATTCGCCAAACGAGCGAACGTGGACACAGATCAGCATATTGGCAACGATAATCTTCTTTCTTCTTTTGGCAAGTGGTTTTTGAAGGTCTAAAAGATGTAGTGGAACAATTAAAGTGGGTCTCTGAGGCAGCAGCTGGTAATGGAGCAGTTTTGGGGAAACTGCCGTTAAAGTCAGAGGTGGCGGGGGCTGGGATGACCATTGTGATAGAGCTTCTGCTTGATGTGCACCATGTTTCCGCTGGAATCCTCCAGCTGCCGCAGCTGTGCGCGTCTACGGAGGTCCCGGAGGTTGCAGAACTGTGGCAACCACGACCAGGAAGGGGTATCTGTGAGCGGCACAGAGAAAAAAAAAGCATTAGCGTCGGTCGAGTTCCATACCTTCCTAATGACTAGGCTAATGAGATGAGTTAAGAAAAGGAAGAAATGTACAGCTTACAATGAACCAGCATGTCTACACAATGTGTTAATGGAAACAGCGTGTGGGTCCAGACGTGGAGACCGGGGTAGAGGTATAGCGAAACCACAGAGAGTTCCTCAGACAGCCCCGCCTCTCACAACTAGCCCTGTTGGAAGTGTGTCAGTGTGTGTGAGAGAGAGGCGATGGGGGAGCGGGGGTTTATTTATAGCATTCCATGGGTATGCCATCCACTAGGACTGTCGTGAAGGGTGTACAGAGGAAGACGGTGAATAAGGGGTTTTTAAGTCTTGTAGCTGGATCAAAAGAAAGGGAGGAAGCGTTCATTGAAGAGATGAATATTAAAGGGATTCAGTAGTAGAGACAGTTCCTTTGTTTAAACAAAAGAAAGGTGGGGGATGTTGGTTGTAAGCAGTCATTGTTAGCACTTTTACAAAAATATAAAAAAAAACATATGTACTATTTTATCATGTTTTTTCCTGTATTATTATTTTATTGACTGTAATATTATTTAGTTTTTATTATTACTGTTCTTTTCATTTTAGGTGCTTATTTTATTTATTTATTTTTTTATTTATTCATTTTAACCTTTTAATACATATACATGATAAAAAAAACTGATAGACATATTCATCATAAAATATATTTAAGTATAAATATATACAATATTTTAATTATTATCTAATTATTAACTTTTTACATTTATAATTTTTTGATACTATTTTATTTACTGTAATATATTATTTAATTTTTATTTATAAATAAATTGTATTTAATTTTTCATAACATTATTTTAATTTAATTTTAATTTTATTTATAAATATAATTTTATTTTATTTATAAATTCAATATTATTTTATTTACTGTAATATATTATTACTTTTTTTCATTTTAGGTGCTTATTTTATTTATTTATTTTTTTATTCACTTCTTAGGCTGTTTTGGGTTGATTGGGGAGAGACTGAAACTGAAAAAAAGGATTGTCTGTACAAATAATAACATATGTTCTTAAAAATATGGATATACATATTCATAATATAAAATATATTAAAGTATAAATATACCAAATATTTTAAAATATGGATATGTGTTTTTCTCTCATTTTTAGCATTTTTTAAAATTATTATTTTATTCACTGTAATATATTATTTATTTATTTATTTATTTTTAAGTGCTTTATTTTATTTTATGTTAATGATTGTAACCTTTCACTTCACTTCTTAGGCTGTTTTGGGTTGGTTGAAACTGTAAAAAAGGATTGTCTGTACAATTACATTCGTTCTTAAAAATATGGATATATTCATAATATAAAATATATTACAGCATAATTACATTAAAAACTTTATTAAAATATAAATAGATATTTTTTACTCTACTCTTATTATTTTTACTGTAATATATTATTTAATTTTTATTTGTACTGTTCTTTTTTATTTTAGGTGCTTATTTTAGTTATTTATTTTTTTAAACAACTGTAACTTTAAAATACGACTTCTTAGGCTGTTTTGTGTTTGTTGCAGGAGACTGAAACTGTCAAAAAGTCTCATCTGCACAAATAATTTCATTCATTCTTTAAAATATGGACATACATATTCATAATATGAAATATTTTAAAGTATAAACATGTAAAATATTTTGTTATTACAATATGAATCAGTTAACAGATACATTTTTCCTGATCTGAACAGAAAAATATGTAATGTATAAAATATTTTATAAGATTATAAAATAATATAAAATATATAATAGCTAAATGTAAATAGTGAAATTATTACATTATAAATCAGTTATCAGATAAATCACTCCTGAGCTAAACAGAAGAGTACCAGCGAACAGTCAAAGCAATGAAATTTAATTCTAAAATGGAAATGAGAGCTAAAATGTTAGATATGTATCTCAATGCAGTGTACATGTATTGTGTGTGTGTGAGTATGACTGCACGCTTACACGTCTCGCCAACTTGCTCTCTCTATCCAGCTGCTCTTTGTCTATTTTTAGCACTCGCACAGTGCAAGGGTGCAAGTCTCTGTGTGTGTGTGTGTGTGTGTGTGTGCTGGTGGGGGTGGGGGCATGACAGCATCTCCCTCCCGCCTTCCTTTCCATCAGCCTCACCTTCACTCCCTATCCTGGTGAGGCTAAATGAGGCTGACCTGCCATCAACGTCACTATTTCACAGCTGTGGTGTGCTTTACTAGAGGGGCATCCCCAGTATTTTTTCACTAGGCCATATCATATGGAAATACCATTTTATGTTGGGTACAGATTAATATAAACAGATGTATATTTCCTCAGTGCTATTCAGAATGTAAATGTGAACTGACCTGAATATATATTTTTTATGTTGGCTGAATTGAATGGATAGTTCACGAAAAACAAAAATTCTATCATCATTTACTCACCCTCATGTCGTTCTAAAACCAATAAGATTTTGGCTAATCTTCATAATTAATTAATATATTTTTAATAAAACCTGAGAGGTTTCTGTCCCTCCACAAAAGACTGGTAACCAAATTTAGAAGATCCACAAAGGCCATAAAGGAGTTGTAAAATGAATCTGTATGATGGAGTGGTTTAATCCAAGTCTTGTGAAGAGATATTGCTTTCTATTATGAACATTTAATTTAGGCTTTCATTTCCATATTAACACACATTAATAGAGCTTTGTTGTTTACCGTATGTAATGTACTTTATGTAATGTGTACACTGCCAGTTTTCAAACAGGAAGATTTTTAGTTGTTTTTTTTTTTTTAAAGAAGTCTCTTCTGCTCACCAAGCCTACATTTATTTGATCCAAAATACAGTAAAAATAGTAAAATATTTCTTTAAATAACTGTTTTCTATTTAAATATACTTTAAATCGTACATTTAAAGCTATTGAATTTTAGCATAATTATTCGTCACATGATCCTTTAGAAATCATTCTAATATTCTGATTTGCTGCTCAAAAAACATTTATTATTATTTATTATTATTATTATTATTATGCTGAGAGAAATTTTTCAGGTTTGTTTGATAAATGGAAAGTTCAGAAGAACAGCAGTTACCTGAAATAAATAAATCTATAAATATCTTTTCATCACTTTTGATCAATATAAAGCATCCTTGCTACATAAAAGTATTAATTTCTATAATTTACCCATCTCCCCGATCCCAGGAATACAATACATTTTAAAATATATTCAAATAGAAAGCAGTTATTTTAAATAGTAAAATATTTCACAATATTACTGCTTTTTGAAAGCCCAAATTTAATCTTTTCATCATACAAAGTTATTGTTTTACAAGTCAAACCGCTTGATTCCTAAGGATTAATTTCACAATGCCTTTGCGTCCTTTGTGATTTTTCCACATTTTGGTTAACTAGACTTTTAAGAGACAGAAACCTCTCAGGTTTCATTAAAATATCTTAATATGTGTTTCTTGAAGATCATTGTTGGGGTAACGCACTGCAAGTAATGCAAGTTATGTAATCAGATTACTTTTTTCAAGTATCTAAATTATTACTTTTAAATTTACAATGAAATATCTGAGGTACTTTATTTGCAAGTTATTTTATTTCCTCATTTATTCACTGACATCTCTCCTCCAATGTTCAGAGAAATTGGGAATGAAGTGCAGAGGCAGAGTTACTTCCTTCAGCCTGAGGCTTATAAATTACACTTTTGCTGTGAAAGAGCCCTTTCAGTTTCCAAATATATAACATTAAGGGTTTTTTTTTTTTTTTTTTTTAAAAAAACAATTGTGACCCTGGACCACAAAACCAGTCTTAAGTAGCATGGGTATATTTAAAGCAATAGCCTAAAATACATTGTATGGGTCAAAATGATCGATTGTTTTGCGAAAAATCATTAGGATATTAAGTAAAGATGATGTTTCATGAAGATACTTTGTAAATTTCCTACTGTAAATATATTAAAAACTTAATTTGTTGATTAGTAATATGCATCGCTTCAGAACTTCATATGGCCAACTTTATAGGTGTTTTTCTCAATATTTAGATTTTGTTTTTATTTTTGTTTGTTGCACCCTCAGATTCCAGTTTTTCAAAAGTCAAAAGTTTTCAAACAGGAAGATTTTTAGTTTTTTTTTTTTTTTAAAGAAGTCTCTTCTGCTCACCAAGCCTGCATTTATTTGATCCAAAATACAGTAAAAATAAATATATATATAAAAATATATTTTTTTAAATAACTGTTTTCTATTTGAATATACTTTAAATCGTACATTTAAAGCTATTGAATTTTAGCATAATTATTCCAGTCACATGATCCTTTAGAAATCATTCTAATATTCTGATTTGCTGCTCAAAAAACATTTATTATTATTTATTATTACAAAATGATCGATTGTTTTGCCAAAAATATTTGGTCAAGATAGTTGTATCTTGACCAAATATTGTCCTATCCTAACAAACCATACATCAGTGGAAAAAACTTGACCCTTATGACTGGTTTTGTGGTCCAGGGTCACAAATAAGCAAGCCCAGTCCAGGTGACGAAAAGTAATAATAACGTAATGCATTACACTGTTGAAGATTAACCAAAACCTTATGCGACTGGAATGTCATGTGGTGAGTAGATGATGACAAAATTTTCTCTTTTCTTTTTTTGTTGAACTATTCCTTCAGTATGTAATAATATTTCTTACGCAATGTTCTGGAATACTTGATTCTGATTGGTCAGCTGCTGCATTGCGCAATTTGATATTTTCATACTCTTTGCCATCGTCCAACTCTATATATCAGCCCCTCCTCTAAAGCTGAAACTGGCTTTCATTTCTCTCATATGTGAGCCTGGACCACAAAACCAGTCCCAAGTTGCTGGGGTATATTTGTCGAAATAATCCAAAAATACATTGCATAAATAAAAATGATAGATTTTTCTTTTATGCCAAAAATCATTAGGAAATCAGGTAAAGATCATGTTCCATGAAGATATTTTGTAAAATTCCAACTGTAAATATGTCCAAAATTAAAGGAGAAGTCCACTTCCAGAACAACAATTTACAAATAATTTACTCACACCCTTGTCATCCAAAAAGCTCAAAAGCTTGTGTAGCACAAGCTCTGGGATGTGCGTCCACGACACTACGTACTATTGAATCACGTCGAAAGGTCACGCAGAACGTAGGCAAAACTACAGACCCAGTGTTTACAAAGCAAACGCGCAAAGACTAAGGAAGTGCAAATAAGTCAAACGCTGTTTACGAACTAAAAGGTACAACGATGTCGGACGAGGTTGTAGGAGAAAATGAGATGGAGTTTTTCACCATACTCTACCTTTTTGAGCCAGAGTACACAGATGATGAAAGACGTGATTCATAGTGTCATGGACGCGCATCCCAGAGCTAGTGCTACACGAGCTTTTGTGCTTAAAAAGTATACAAATTTTTAGTTTTCGATATTAATTTTCGCTAGATAAGACCCTTCTTCCTCGGCTGCATTTAAATTGCATTTTGGAAGTTCAAAATCGGGGCACTAATAAAGTCCATTATATGGAGAAAAATCCTGAAATGCATTCTTTAGGAAACATAATTTCTTTCCTCAAAAACCATAATTTCTTTATATTCACATATAATGTACTCACCCCCTTGTCATCCAAGATGTTCATGTCTTTCTTTCTTCAGGCGTAAAGAATTATGTTCTTTTGTTCTGTTATGTTCTGTTTTTTGAGGAAAACATTTTTGCATTTTTCTCCGTATAATGAACTGATATGGTGTCCCAAGTTTGAACTTCCAAAATGCAGTTTAAATGCGGCTTCAAAGGGTTCTAAATGA
>JAHKKF010524384.1:0-20040 GCA_019740295.1 Labeo calbasu | reverse complement strand
TTTTTTTTAAAACAGTTGAGTGAATTTTTTTGAAAGATCCAAAGATGGAAAAGAAATTATAGAAATTAATACTTGTATTTAGCAAGGATGCTCTAAATTGATCAAAAGTGATGATAAAGATGTTTATAATGTTACAAAAGTTTTCAATTTCAGATAAATGCTGTTTTTCTGAACTTTCTATTCATCAAAAGAAACCTAAAAAAATCTACTCGGCTGTTTTCATCATAATAAATGTTTTTTGAGCAGCAAATTAGAATATTAGAATGATTTCTGAAGGATCATGTGAATGGAGTAGTGATGCTAAAAATTCAGCTTTGAAATCACAGGAATAAATTACATTTTAAAATATATTCAAATAGAGAATTTACTGTTATTTTACTGTTTTTGCTATAATTTGGATTAAATAAATGCAGGCTTGGTGAGCAGAAAATATTAAAACTCTTACTGTCCCAAAACTTTTGACTGGTAGTGTACATTTTTACATTACATACGTTTTGTGTAAAATGTTCTGAAATGTCTTGCATCCACACATATTTTTATTTAAAATGGTCCGAAAAATTTTGTGCATACATGTTTTTTCATCACATCACACGCTCTGAGATGCACGAAGTAAAGCAAATAATCTGAAATCTTTTGCACGCATCCACATGCATTTTTTTCGGCATCCAGTGATTCATAAAGTAACAAATCAGTCTAAAATGCACGCACACATTTTTCCTGCACATCACAAACGCTCTGAGATGCATCAAGTGACATATGATTCAGACCTTTAGAGTTAATGCATGAAGACACGTTGTGTTCACCTCGCACCTTCTTGTCCAACTCCAGCGCTCACATCCTCAGCATCTGAAGGACACCAGAGTCATAAACATATACATACGTGGCATCACCCACTGACACGTCCCTATGCACAGCATTGCATGGGAATGAAACTGTGTGTATTTGAGCAGAAGCGCATGGTAAAATGGGCCGGTGAAGAAGCGGGTCAGGGTTAGTGTATACGCAAGGTCACGTTTAAAACACACGGGTTGGAAGGGCCCATAAATCAGCCTGCGCATACGGCTGCCCTCCGCACTGCCTGATTTAACACCTGCGCCCAGACCTTCCTTGTCAGGCCCGGCATTCTTTATTACCCGCCTCTGCTCACTATAGCAGCAGCGCAGATAGAGTTCACCTTTGAAAGAGCCGCAGTAACTCTCTCTCGTGCGCACGCTGGTGTGCTATCTATCTCCTTTCTCTTTTCCTCCCTGCCCTATGGTCACAGTTCAGGGAGTGGTCAGATATGCGAAGGTAGAAGGGGAGACGGTCACGTACAGGAAATTGACCATTTAATGCTTCCTTTTCGTAAAACTGAAAGCGGAATGTGACTGTGTTCATGCATGGACTGCATGTGTGGTTGGTGGTCTTGAACTGTTTATTACTGTTTTTGTGACTTGCTTTTTTATGATATTGAGAAGTTCAAACTGCACTGGCACTTTTGACAACATGTCCTGCAGTGTGACATGCGATACTCTACCTAGTCTCTCAGGAAAAGGTTCCATCTTTGGGGTGGTACTTTTACATATTGGTATCTTAAAGGTACAGTACTTAAAGTGTACATATTAGTAGCTAAAAGGTACAAAAGTGTACCTTTTGAAAAGGTACAGTACCACCCCCAGACAGCTTTCATACCTTTTTTCTGAGTGTAAAATTGTTTAATTAGCATTGTGCTAATGATTTACACTCTTTAATTTACACTGATTATGCAAGCCGTTTTTCATAACCTCGTATTCATTCAGTTATACTGAGCGCATATACAGGAAATTGACCTTTTAGTGCTTCCTTTTTTAAAAAGCATGGCATGCACGTGCAGTTGCGTGTTCTTGAACTGTCTTGAACTGTAAGTTGCTGATATTGTCTAGCATGTTTGACATGTTGCTTTGCGTTCTCTAGAAGAAATGTTCAGCATGCACTTGTACAATAGACATCCCATAATTAAAATGAACTATGGTAATACTAGAGATAAAACAAACAATGGTCAATATATATAGTTAAACCATGGTAACCACAAATTAATCATGGGTTAGTTGCACTAACCATAGTTTAACCATGTTATTTGTAGTAAAAATTAGGGCTGCCTTTGACTAAAGATTTTTCTGGTCGACTGGTAGTCATTCATTTTAAGCATTAGTCGACTATTAGTCGCACGTTTATTAATAAACCATAAAATCATAATAATGAGCCTTTAATTGCCTACATACCCTAATAAGTGCTCAAAGAAACGCAAAAACGCAAAGAAAGCTTGCCACAGTGCACCAACAGATATAATAATTCTGAATGTGTCAGGGTAAAACAGCAAGGAGACCTCATTGACATTTCATAAATGGTCCCACTTTATATTAAGTGACCTTAACTACTAAGTACTTACATTGAAATGAATCGTTTGATACAATGCACTTATTGTGTACATACATGTTGTACTTACATTTTAAAAATACCTACATGTAATTACATCTGTAATTACATTTATAATTACACTGTTGACCCATCCCTTACACCTTAACCCACCTTTAGACCCACCCATAGCACCAAATCTCTCCCTAACCTTACCCATATCCCACCTCAATACAATATGACAACATTAAGTACATTGTACTTATTTTTTGATGCGAGTACATAGTAGTTAAGGCCACTTAATATAAAGTGGGACCCGATAAATTATTTATAAACTAGCGCTTCCTTTGTTTTCGGCTTAAGATATGAAGTCGGCAGCACTGACTCGTCATCTCTGCAGTAATAATGCGCATGTTTCATTACATAATCTGAGAATATTCGTTTTCTATTTGAATTGGCTCATTTGAAAGTAAACACTTCGCTCTCTATAGATATATTTTTCATATCTGTAAGGAGATTATACATTGAGTTTCGAAAGTTCGCGCTTAAGTTCACAGAGACAGAAGGTGCATCTTGTTTGCTTTCATTATTTTACAAAAGCGCAAGGTTTCGTTGTTATTTTGAGTGCGCACAAATAAATGTAGAGTTTTTACAGATTCGATATCTGATATGACCAAAAATGACAGAGCAAATGACAGTGGCTAATAAAATTTTGGTCGACCAAGCCTCTTCTTGTCGACTAACAGCTAGTCGACTAATAGGGGGCAGCCCTAATAAAAATATGGTTATACAAATGGTAATCAGTCTTCACCTTTACATAAAGTAATACCATGGTTAATTTTTGTAGGGGAACTACAGTAAGACATGCAAAAATTTTAAACAGATCGTCCTTGTAGATTTAATGGCCTCACAGCAATTTAGACACTAAACAGAGGCCACATGCAAGAAATAGACAATGTAATGCTTGCTTTCTGTAAAATAGAAAGCAAAATGCCACTGTTGCAGTTGGCATGTTGGGTAATGCAGTTCATTTTGCTAATTATTGGTCTGGTAAGAGCAAAAAGAGATTAAAATGGTAAAAACTTTTGGTCACATTTTAGTTTGGGGACTAATTCTCACTATTAACTATTAAGTATGATTTTCCCTCAATAAACTCCTAATTTGCTGTTTATTAATAGTTAGTAAGCTAGTTGTTGAGTTCAGAAATGGGGTCGGATTCATCTTAAATAAAGTTACGCAGAATAAGGCACTAAAGGAGTAGTTTACTTCCAGAACAATAATGTACTCACTCCATTGTCATCCAAGATGTTTATGTTTTTCTTCAGTCGTAAAGAAATTATGCCTTTTTTGAGGAAAACATTTCAGGATTTGTCTCTATATAATGGACTTCTATGGTGCCCCAAGTTTAAACTTCCAAAATGTAGTTTAAATGCTCTAAGGGATTCAAAGGGCTCTAAACTATCCCAACCGAGGATAAGGGTCTTATCTAATGAAATGATTGGTTATTAAAAAAAAAAAAAACAATTTATATACTTTTAACCTCAAATGCTTGTCTTGTCTGAACTCTGTGTATTCCGGTTCATTACAGTTAGGATATGTTGAAAAACTCCCATCTCATTTTGTCCTCCAACTTTAAAATCGTCCTATATTGTTGCAGAAGTACCAAACCAGTGTTTACAAAGTTAACATGCAAAGACGTCCAGCGCATTTTGCAAAAAACATTAAACAACGATTTTAAATTGGCGATTTTTGAACTGTCATGAACTGGAATACACAGAGTGCACGCAGAGCTAGACGAGATGAGCGTTTGAGGTTAAAAAGTATATAAATTGTACATTTTTTCAATCATTTTGCTAGATAAGACCCTTCTTCCTTGGCTGGGATCATTTAGAGCCCTTTGAAGCTGCATTTCAACTGCATTTTGGAAGTTCAAACTCGGGGACACCCTAGAAGTCCACTATACGGAGAAAAATCATGAAACGTTTTCCTCAAAAAACATAATTTCTTTACAACTGAAGAAAGAAAGACATGAACATCTTGGATGACAAAGGGGTGAGTACATTATCTATAAATTTTTGTTCTGGAAGTGAACTATTCCTGTAATATCTGCTTTAAAAGTACTAAGAAATTTGCTAGTAATATGCATGCTTATAAGCAACTAGTTAATAGTAAGAATTGGTCCTTAAACTGTGTTCCCAAACTTTCAGTCACCAAACTTTAATATATAATTTATAGTGTGTGTTGTAGATTTGTCAAAAGATTTAATGCAAAAATTGAGCTTGAAATTTTCCAAGGCAGAACTCGAAGTGAACAAACAGCAAAAGTTTTCAGCATGTCCAAACGCACATTTTTCAGGTCACCGCTCCGAGCAGTTGCAAATATCTTCCGTCTTCTTTGACAAATCAGGATCTGGGTTATAATGTATGTTAAATAATAGAGCTCACCGGAGGTCGGGTCTTTGCTCTTTTGTCATCTGTAATAGAATCTTCTTTTCCCTCATTTCTTCTGCTGTCGCCAGGCCGGAGGGGCCCGAGGGGGCCTCAGGGGGACAGTGTGTAAGAGATGGACTCTTGTAGCCAGGGGCCCGGAGTACTAAAATGCAAATGTAGCTTTTGATGGATGATAAAGTTGGCCATAGGATGATGAATCGTAAGAGTTAGAATAATGAGAATTTAACAGAACGCAACTACACGGGGCGAGCTGAAAAACTGTGTGGCAGTTTGGGATTAACTTTTGTTATTTATTCATATTTATGTCTTTATGTCTGTTCAAGTTACAATTTTAAACCAAAGCAATTACTGTAATTTAAACATACTTAACAGACAATGCATGAAGTCAAAAATTTGAAGCCTGTTTTCAACTTTTTAACGCAGCATTGAAATATTTCATGCCACAGCAAGCTCATGCCGCCCAGTACGCCCACAAAGCGCTTTTGTGCGTGTGTGTGTGTGTGTTCCTCGCTCGACTTGTCAGGTCCTCCCTAATAGCAGCTTTACGAATAAGTCTCAAACATCTGACCACTTTGTCATAATGCGAACGTGCTTGTCAGCAGGTCTGTGAATGTCTTACAGGATAGTTTAATTATAACGTCAGGCCGCGATACGCATTCTCCGTCGACTGACTGGCAGGTAGTCGCTCCGCCCGCCGTTCCGAGACTGGGAAGAAAAAGAGAAAGTCGGTACTGTTTGATTACCGTACCTCTACGGTCCGTGGGCTACAATTGTTCTCGACGAAGCAAAATGCGAACGCTACCGTTAAAAGAACTTCGGCAAAATTCCTGTCACAGATGTAGCAGTTTCACGCCTCTCCTGTCAAGAGCCTCTCGCTTCAGTGCCGTTTCCGTCCAAAATGTAGTCCTTAGCATTGTTCGGCATTTCTTCCTCAACAATAGTTCTCAAAATGATGAGTGCTATTATTTGCCTGCTAACACTGACACATAATTGGATGGTGTCTCCCTTAATCTGAGCTGTTAGGCAACAGCGTTGTCAAAACGCTGAACAAGTTATGAGATTAATTTCCTATAGAGCATTGTGAGCTTGTCACTCACAAAGTGCTCATGAATTATTTTAGGGGCGCGCAGAAAGTTTGCACGTCACCTCGAGACGAGTTCAGAAAGATTCGCCTTTCAAATAAAGTCGCTCGGTGAGGGCAGTTGCCAAGCAGATTACAGTTTGTGCTCGGCAAATTGATTATTAGAAGGTTGCGAGAACGTGTTCGTATTTACCACAAAGCTACGCTTAAATATTAATGTGAAATGATGTCATTATAAAGTCAGTACATTGTCACAAGCTTAAAATTTAATTACCAGTCCAGCTCCGCACTGCAAAGTTGCATAAACTGTTGAAAGAGTAAGAGGATGCGAGTGACAGTGATTTTACCGCAGCGAAGCGGAGTTTTAGACAAAATGCAAAGTAGCAGAAGCGCTAAGATATAGTACGCCAACGTTCAATTTTGTAATTTCTACTTTGATACTTATATATATATATATATATATATGTGACCCTGGACCACAAATCCAGTAATAAATAGCACAGGTATATTTGTAGCCAACAATACACTGTGTGGGTCAAAATTTTTCTTTTATGCCAAAAGTCATTAGGATATTAAATAAAGATCATGTTCCATGGAGATATTTTGTACACTTCCTACCATAAATATATCAAAACTTACTTTTTGATTAGTAATATGCATTGTTCAGAACGACCTTTGGACAACTTTAAAGGTGATTTTCTTAATATCTCCGATTTTTAAGTAGTTGTATCTCGGCCAAATGTTGTCCTTTCCTAACAAACCATACATCAGTGGAAAGCTTATTTGTTCAGCATTGATGTATAAGTCTCAATTTCAACAAATTTTTTTTGACCTTTATGACTGGTTTTGTGGTCCAGGGCCACATATTATTAAAAAATTAAATGCATCAGATTACTGAAGTTAAACGGGCGTTTTGTGTTGACTTTAGGGAGTGCATCTGACTTTTGAACTCTAGAGACATCATAAATCTCTAATTTGTAAAATTTAATTGACTGACGCTTGTGCAATAAACTAGTATAACCCATTTCTGGTGTGAAACGGCTTGAGGGTAAACCAGTTACACACATTATTAAACCACAGTACAACCCCTCCTTTAATGCCAGAAGTACAATTGTGACCCTGAACCACAAAACCAGTCATAAGGGTCAATTTTTTGAAATAGATGGTGTATGAGATACAACTATTTGAAAATCTGTGATCTGAGGGTGCAAAAAAATCGAAATATTGAGAATATCGCCTTTAAAGTTGTCCAAATAAAGTTCTTAGCAATGCATACGACTAAACAGAAAATCAAATTTGATATATTTACAGTAGGAAATTTACAAAATATCTTCATGGAACATGATCTTTACTTAACATCCTATTGATTTTTTAAAAGAAGAATAAATCATTTTGACCCACACGATGTATTTTTGGCTCACATACTCATGCTACTTAAGACTCGTTTTGTTTTTCAGGGTCACGATTGTGCATTAAAGTTGTATTGTCTGCATTCTCATCTTGCTGTTTCTCTCTCTTTTCTCATGTGGCGATCCGTCCTGTACGTTCCCGGGTTCCTCCCATCAGGTAAGTGCGTAGAACCACACTCACACATCCCAAACATTTGATCTGGCACCTTCTGAGACATGCGGCGAGAGCGAGTAAGGAATGCAGAAAGAGACACGGGAAGGTCATGATGTCACAGCCTGAAAAATGTGCCATTGATAGGGGTTAAGAGAAATGTCCACTTCACACACGCCCGCTCCTGAGAGGGCCGCAAACAGCGCTCCTTTTTTTAGAAACAGGTGCTGCATCGCATTTCTTCCCTCAGGCCTCCTGCAGCAGATAATGCACGCCATGACATTTGGTCCGGCTTAATACACCTCTTTGTCACAATCGCCGGCGTAATTGTCTTCTATAGAGCGGCATGCTTTTAATTAAAGTGAGTGGTAGGCTCTGACAGAAATGATTTATTTCATGCACTGCGCTATCGGGTCGCGCGCAAGCACGCACACGCGCGCAGCCGCAAACACGCACGCCTCCGAGTGTCTCGGCGCACGGGGCAAATTAATTACAGCAAATCAAATTAAACAACGCCACCAAATCACACTGTCTATCTGTGTGTGCCGTGGCAGCCCCAACAAGAAGTTTATTAAAACGAAGCAGGAAAACGAAGGAGAGAATGAAGCGTGGAGAAGAAGCGGCGATGCTTGGATGGAGAGGGCGACTCAATTAGGGAATTAATGCATCGTGTTTGAAGTATGGAAGTGAGAAGATCTGTTGCTGGCGTGCGAGAGCGTGTCCTTCTCATCCTTTTTCCAGAGGTTAAAAATGTTCGGAGCTGTATTTGTGGTCCGTATAGATCTGCATTGAAATCATTTTCATTTCAGCAGTAGTGCTTCTTTCCTCGTTTTAAATGCACTTTTCGGCTTTCCAAACTAGCATTAACACAATTGATTAGAAGGCCGTACGCGATGCGGTCCAGCTGAATGCGCACCAAATGTTTAATTGTCTTAGGGGACCTAAATTAGCCCAGTTCCTTCCCAAAGCTTTGTCTCCGATCGATCTCAGGAAAAAGAAGAACTCGCTAGATGCATTCGTTCCTTCTGGCTTAAATATACCTATTTCTTGTCATCTGTGTTCGGTGGCTGAACAATTGCGCTCTTAAACAATAGCCTTTCTTTGCTCCAACAGCACTGCGTTTGAAAACATCCTGTTATTCGTTTCAATGTTATAAAAGTTAATTAATTGTCCCATCCTGTCTGCTTGGGAGGTACAAATGCAGGACTCGGAAAAAGTGATTAAAGTGCTGCAGAACAGCATGAAAAACAAACAGCTATCTGTCATTTGAGGTTTAGATCTTTGTGTGCCGGGTTTTGGTGATGGCTCTCGACAGCGACGGTGGAAATAATTCAATTAAAAAAGAGAAAGTAATCAAAGTCTTTGTTTGGCAAGTTTTGGAGTCAAGTCGAGTGAGGACTTTAATTTAAGGTTTGTGTGTTGCGTAAATAAATCATGCAAACGATTAATCACGATTAATCGCATTCAAAATAGTTTTTGTTTATATTATTTATTTTATGTATATTTATTGTGCATATATAAATACATGCATGGATATATTTAAGAAAATATATATTATGTCTATATATTAAATATATTTATATATAAAATTAAATATATTAATAAAAAATACATATTTTCTAAATATATTCTGTATATGTGTGTATTTATATATATATAATAAATATAGAAAGTACACACACATATATTATTTAAACAAAAACTTTTATTTCATATGCGATTAATCGCGATTAATCGTTAGACGGCACTAATTGTGTCATAAAATATGACTTGTAAGACTTGTTTTACAATATCCATTTAGCAATATCAATTTCATAAATCTTACTTGAAACACAATTGGCTATGTGTTGGGCTTGTTGCTAGAAACAAAACCATTTGTCAATTAAACTGTTCATTTAGACTCATTTATTTTGATATCCATGCATTTATTTTTTTTAGGTGGCTGCGACAGATGACCTATTAAAGATAAAATATCCCGGATAGTTCTTAGATTTGTCAGCTCATGTCAGTGCAGTGGATACTGTACAGAAAACTTTCCTACTAATTTTTGCTAGCGAATGTTATTTAGATTCTGTTTAGTGATATTACATTTATTAATCAGTTTTTTGATGTTAACATTATTTTAGATATTTGTTATACTAATAACATTGCAATAACAGAGGAATATATTTGTAAATATTTAACAGATAACACAGTTAACTGTTTCTGTGCAAGTTTAGGTGTGTTTTTCAAATAGAGGAGAGTGAGATTTTTTTTTCACCCCTCTCATGGTGAATTTCTCTCTTGTTTCTTGTTGCTGTACTGTGTGCACAAAATGAAAGATTCTCTCTTTTGGGCCACTCCTGTGATTTTTAATTAAATAAGGGTCATGTGTATAGTCCACCTCCCACGTTTAAAGGAATTTAATCTGGAGTCAGGACACAAGTGTGTGTATGTGTGCGAGTGTGTGTGCGTCCCTCAGTCTCAGCCATGTCACTCATAGCCGTGACCCGCCGTACCCCAGGGCTGTGCGGGTCGGTGTGAATGGAGCCGTGTGTGTGAGTGTGTGTGAGATTGAAAGTGAGACAGACTTGCACCTGCACCCTTAATAAATGTAGTCAAGCAACATGGACATCTCTCTTATTCCCCCTGTGTGTGTGTGTGTGTATCACGTACACAAACATGCATTCATAGATCTTTTGCTGCTGTGACTTTCGCACAATAACAACTTAAATTCACTTAAAAGTGAATTTTCTTCAGCATATATATGACTCTGGACCACGAAATCTGTCTTAAGTAGCACAGGTATGTCTGTAGCAATAGCCAAAAACACACTGTATGGGTCAAAATGATCAATTTTCTTTTATGCCAAAAATCATGTTCCATGAAGATATTTTGTAAATTTCCTACTGTAAATATATCAAAATGTAATTTTTGATTTGTAATATGCATTGCTAAGAACTTCATTTGGACAACTTAATATTGATTTTTTGGCACCCTCAGATTCCAGATTTTAAAATAGATGTGTCTCGGCCAAATATTTTCCTATCCAAACAAGCTCATTTATTCAGCTAGTGTATAAATCTCATATTTAAAAATTGACCCTTATGACTAGTTTTGTGGTCCAGGATCACATTTTCACCCTCATTTGGTTTTAAACCTGCTTTGACGTTTGTCTTTTGTAAAACACAAAATGAGAAATTTTACAGAATGCTCACGCTGCTCTTTTCCATACAGTAAAAGTGAATGGGGACTACGCGCTATGTTCCAAGTGTTTTGAAATGATATGACAGCTTTGTGAACCAAGCAAAATTTAAGATGATTTAAAATGATTATGAAACTATCTTCCCACAATTAGTTTCATAAAACTTTTTATATAAACACTTAAATGCTGAGATGTGTAGTAGAATCTTGTAGCTTTGTGCAGATGCCATTAAATTGCAGCTTTTAAAGATTTATGTTCATAACGTTGGTGTAAAGATTTAATTAAAAGCAAAGACTATGAGATGCATGTAATTCAAACAAGGCAATTATTTCAATTTTATGCTGACGCCATTACCATAGAGACCTGCGTCATGTCGACCCCCCCCACTCCGTACACGAATACACTTCATTTAGCCTGTAGTTTATGCTGATCAATGGTTGGCAATTACAGCTCAAACCTTTTGAAAACCTTTCGAGTGAGAGAGACACAGAGAGCGAGAGACAGAGAGAGTATTATTGAAAACTCCTGAACAAATACTGTGTAATTGGCTCGGGCCAGCAGGGTAATTGGCTTGTTCAAAGTGGGGGGAAAAAAAGGAAAGCGGAACCCATAGAGGAGAAAGTCAGGGGAAATGTTAATATTGCACTATTGCTTAAAAATTATGATGACATCAGCAGCGAGCGGCGGTAAGGTGAGCGCGGATGGAGTGTCGACTTCAGACAGCAGCAGGTAAATAAGCATATCATTAACAAAGGATTGTTAGCGTGTATTTTTCTCAGGGGCTAATGTATTCAAAGAGGTGAGCGGAGTGGAGGAAGAAAGGCGGTTTTGCGCTGAAGTGTCACTATTGGAGTGGAGGAATAAAGGACTAAGTAATATCGCGCTGAATAAGGGCTTCTGCTCTCTCCGGAGGTCAGGGCCTCCCTGGTGGCCGGGTACGAGCGGGGGGGTGCTGATAGCGGGCCGTGCCACGAAATAATTACTTAACACTGGATAAACAAAGAGAGGCTCGTACGTAAACACACACAAACTTTGTACTCGCACAATAAAACAATGCTTACACTGCCAGTGATACGACAAACTGTCGCACAACTTTGTAGACACAAAGTAACACTGTTCAAATACATCTGTACACACATTTTCTTAGCTGTGATGCAAATTTTCTTGTTATTTTTCCAGTGAAAAATTCTGAATATCAAGGGCGTAATTTAATAGGACGGTATTATATCTATTATGAATCAATTTTACTTTAAAATGGTCCCACTATACCATACTAAATTCTGTTAGATTTGTCTTATATAAATAGTACATTTATCTGGCTTTAAAGCACTTTTTTTCACAAAACAAATAAACATTTTGACTAAAAATGATGTATTTATACATACTCCAAACCCACAAACCATACTTTTCTCTCGGTCAGACCCACACACATGCACACCTCATTCATGCATTCGAAGCCGGCTACACGTATTACACAGAAAGAGAGGGAGGGAGAAAAAAGGGAGACAGGGGAGGCTGTATTAGTTTTGACCTCCTCTGGGTGAGCTGAGAAAAAGAGAGATTTGATTAAATGGATGCCCAGGGGTCGTGACCCTGTCTAAACACACTGCAGCCCTCAGCATTAATCAAATAATCCTCCAGAAATGTTGACCAGCGCGACACTCCCCACCTTCCCCATGCATATACAGAACCTGGGGATTTAAGAGTGTCGGTGTGTGTGCGTGCAAGTGTAAACAGCAGCCTCGGTCTAAAAAAATACCACGGAATTTATGCCACCTATTTTTCACACAGTCACAGTTTTCCTAAAGGTGAAGGACTCTATATTATATAAGGGGAGAAATGAAGAAACGTAAGCGTGAGAAGTAGTGGGTTTGGATCTCGTATCCTATCTCACGAGGATGAAACCGGAAAAGAGTTACACAGATAATAATATTAAAGATTAACGAGAACCAATCATAAATCATCTTTCATCTTTCGACGGAGTTCAAGCATAGCCACGCCACCAGCAAAACTTAAAACTGATCATCCAGGGTAGTCTAGTTAACCAGCATCCTACCCTGGCGTACCCAACAAATGCAGGTTTTAGCAGGGTTTGTGCGCAACGACTTCTCAAGATAAAAGAGACGATGTTCGACTACATATTCTGAAAAGGACATGGACATAGGTCATCGTGTGCTAGTCGCACAATAGGAATTAGCCAGGCCAAAAATGCGTCCCGATTCTTTTCGCCACTGAGTGGCTTCTGACAATGGATGCTGTCTGCCTGCCGCAGGCCAACAGAAATTAGAGCAAAGACCAGCGCTGTCAAGTGTCAGAGCGAGAGAGCCGGACCTTTTGTGATGTTTCCAGCGAGATTAGGGAAAGTGCGCTTCATTGAGACCTCGGATTTATCAGTAATTATCACGCCGCTGCTTCCACACAAACCTAAGCCTTCTGGGGGCGAACGGGGGTGGCGGCTCGCTCCCCGTTGCATTTTATTTTCATTAATCATAGACATGTGAAGTCTTAACTAAGCCCCCCCGATGCTGGCGGACTATTGGCATTCTCCCCGACTGGACCCAAGTATGCGACACAAAAAACGGCGGGGCGGCATGCATGAGAATATTGTCCGTCGGAATAGCCGCCCCATTGGTGTGCATTCATTCTTCTTTTATTTGGGCGCAGGAGCCGAGGGAGGGGGGCGGTCGTAGTTAGAAGGGCTAATGTGGGTGAATTACGAGGGAAAACCTCTGCAGCTGAAGGCCTGAGAGAGAATGGAAGTCAACGGGAGAATAATGGCTGGTGTGACAGTCACGCCTGGGGCAATTCGTCTGTCCTCTGTGCATGCCGCTCACTAAACAGTTAAAGATTCACGAGAGGAAGGCGAGCGCGTGTGCGCGTAACAGCTCCCTGGGTAATAGGACTACGGCGCAATCGCTGGAACAACAAGGTTATTCTTCAGGACGTTATTATGACATCTGTGTGCTAGTTAAACAGCTTGCGAATATGCTGATAAAACTGGGAGCTAATTTACAGTGCCATAAAGCCAACTTCACCTTCAGTTATTATCTGAAAATATTTATTACGGACTGTTAAAAAGTCTGAAATTAAATGCTTTATGGCCATTTATTCACAAACGTAAAGCAAGCACTGGCCCCTGCGGTTATTACGAGTCTGCTGTTTGTTAAAAACAAACTGGAATAATATAGATAAGAGCATGGTGCGAGGGAAGGGAAATTTCTGCGCTCTTGGGTAAACACGGCTGCAGAATCAATTCACTAATCTGTCCATTCTCTCTGATTGAGGCCCGGTGCAGGAAACACAACGTGTTCACCCTTTTCCTGTCTAACCTTTTCTCCCTTCCAGCACTCCGTTTTGAAATTTATATATAGAGCGAAGGCGGTCGTCAAAGTCTGAGGTCATTTATGTTTTCCTCAGCGCTTGTGATCCCTTAGCAGAGGCTCGAGCACCAGCTAAGAACCTCTGAAGCAAAGGCACATTTCGCCGTAGGCCAACCTGTAGGCGCGTAAAGCTTGGACGACTACTCCACGCTGTCGTCAAACTCTACAAAGTTCTCTCCGCCGCTTAAAACGCTAATTAAAAACGCAAGTGTCGCAAATTGAAAGCGATACGAGAGATACCCCTTTGATATTCGCAGATATCAGTTCGTTCTGCTTACATAAGCTCGCATAAACAGTACTCCGACTTCTATCTCTGCCTGACAGAGTTTCCTACGAAAGAACATAGTTTCCCCGAACGTGCGAGAGGGGGAGAGTGAGACTTCTGTGAAAGACAAGAGAGATTATGCTAATCAGAGCGCTTTTTGATTCTACATCCCCGGGGGTTACTCCCGCAATGGTTATTTACTTATCGCGCCATCCAGATAACTGGGCAAGATAATGGCCCCCACTACATATCACTGGCTTCATTTCACCACTAATCCTCTTCCCCTCCAGAGTCGATTCCTCTTTTGTCCAAGTAATGAGCTGTAAAATTTAATAATTCACATTTTCTTCCTTGTGTGGTGTCACTCCTGATCTGAGAAGTTAGTCTTAAACTTGCACCAGTAACCGAATGGAAATGCGAAGATTACAAACTGTAGTTTTCCTCCTCTGTGAGCATTCTAATTTCTGTTGGATCTCCTTAGAAGTGACTCTGGACCACAAAACCAGTCTTTAGTTGCACGGGTATGTTTGTGGCAATAGCTAATAATACATTGTATGGGTAAAAATGATCGATTTTTCTTTTATGCCAAAAATCTTTAGGATATTAAGTGAAGATCTTGCTCCATGAAAAGATTTTAAATATATTAAACAAACTTAATTTTTGATTAGTAATATGCATCGCTAAGAACTTCGTTTGGACAACTTTAAAGTTGTTTACAGATAATTTACTCACCCCCTTGTCACCCAAGTTTTTTGAGGAAAACATTTCTCCGTATAGTGGACTTCTATGTTGTCCACGAGTTTGAACTTCCAAAATGCAGTTTAAATGCAGCTTCAAAGAAAAGGGTCTTATCTAGCGAAACAATTAGTTATTTTCTAAAAAAAAAGGACAAATTATATACTTTTTAACCTCAAATGCTGGTCTTGTCTAGCTATGTGATGTGCATGCGTACTCTGTGCACTCTGGTTCAATACAGTTAGGGTCTCCTATCTCGTTTTCTCCTCCAATTTTAAAGTCGTCCTGTATCGCTGCAGAAGTACCAACCCAGTGTTTACAAAGTGAATGTGCAAAGAAAGTCAAACGCCCAAAGACGAAACAGCGATGTATGCCGATTTTTGAGTTGGAGGAGAAAATGAGATGGAAGTTTTTTGACATACCCTAACTGTCTTGAACTGGAATACACAGAGTTAATGCAGAGCTAGACAAGATGAGCATTTGTGGTTAAAAAGTGTAAAAATGTACTTTTTTTTTAAGGAAATAGCCAATCGTTTTACCAGATTTTACCAGATACCAAATATTGTCCTGTCCTAACAAACCATACAGTACATCAATGGAAAGCGTATTAATTCGGATGTATAAACCTTAATTTTGAAAAATGGACCCTTATTATTGGCTTTGTGGTCCGGGGTCACGTATCACACATAGAGAGCAGATTTCCTCTACAGATCACTGCTAAATGCTTTTGTTATCGGATGTTTCCGTGTTTCCTTGTACAGTTACTGCAAAAGGCCAAACTAAACTCTTGTTGTTTTTTTGAAAAACTTTACCTGGTGACAACACTTTTTCCACCCCCCGACACAATCGGTGCCTAGTTCCTGATCAGTAATCCAGTTGTTCCTGCCTGGAACAACTTTTTGTGGTTAAAATGATTTGAGAATGGGAACCAGTCCAGGAACCTGCACTGGAACAATCGGTGAAAACGGTCTATTTCAAAGTAACTTGCACCAATGGTGATTGAGGGGAAATAGTAGTCGTTGAAAGTTGATGGTCTTGGATAATCAAGGCTTGTGGGAGTTCTTGCATTCTGAGTTTGATTTGATCCTGTTGCCTGGGACCAGGCGGAGCTGTCACGGTCTAATCTGACAGTGCGATATCTGGTCTGTGATTTATAGTTGATGGTTCTTTGAGCGGTTCCTCTTAAGCGTACAGGGTCTTGTTTGTTTGCTAGCGCGATTCACATCCTCTTTCCAGGCCTGTGAACTGATTCTCGCAGAGTTGTTGAAGGCGAGTCATACCGAGGGATAAGAAGTGATGTTTTGTCCTTTTATCTCTGCTCTTTTACTTCCTCTATTGCCCTTCCCCCCCTCACCCCAGCTGTTTAGGCTAAATGGATACCTGTAATTCATCTTTGCACTCCGTGTCAAGAGCGTTTATGTGGATTCTGAGTGTTTCTCCTTTCTCTCTCGCTCTACCCCCCTATTCTCGGCTCTCATTCCAGCTTCTGATCCCAGACAATGAAAACAATAGATGGGAGCCTCTCTTTCGCTCGTCTCTTTTCCCACACCCCACCATTCCCATTTCATGCTCTGCCTGTCGGGACTCTTTTGTGGACGGCATTAATTCCGGCCACGCTGGATAAACTTTCAGCAAAAACAATACAGTCTTGTATTTGTTTATTTATTCGTTTAGTCATCCTCCGTTCCACGACCATCTGCCTGGTGTATTAACATACACAATAAAGATTCTTTTTAAATCTCATCCCCATTAATATTTACATTTAATTGTGAACGAGGCGTATAGTTTTGGTATTCACAGGGTCATTTTTGAAGGGTTGCGTAGGACAGAGTGACATCAGTAGCTTTTGTGGTGCTCACCATAGCCACATAGCCGTAAATTCCACCCAGAGGTCCACCCTTGTGTTCAGATCGCCCAGAGCTGAGGGAAATGGGCTGGAAAAAAAGTCTGTTATCCCAGCAGTGGCAGTATAGTTACAAAAGGATGTTTATATGGCTGGGCCTGTTGATATTAGATTAAAATAATGGAATTTGACCATCTTATGGAGCCTTTTCTGGACTGCATTAGGAACAGACCAGATTACTGCACAGAATACGTTCTTTTTTGTTGCAAAAAAATGTGTGCAATGCACAGGAAACTTATAAGTAATGGTAAAATACCATTCTGTCATCATTTATTTACCTTCAAGTTGTTCCAAACATGTATGACTTTCTTTCTTCTGTTGAAAACAAAAGAAGATATTTTGAAAAATGTTAGTTTTCTAATAGTGGCCGGTGGCTGTTGACTTCCATAGTACGGAAAAATTACTATGCAAGTCAATGGATACCAGCAACTTTTTGATGACCAAAATTCTTCAAAGTATCTTATTTTGTGTTCAGCAGAAGAAGAAATAAATTAAACAGGTTTTGAACAACTTAAGTTGGATAAATGACGAAAAAAAAAGGGGGGGGTGTAGTGATGTCAAACGATTAATCGCG
Organism: Labeo calbasu; assembly: GCA_019740295.1. Lineage (NCBI taxonomy): Eukaryota > Metazoa > Chordata > Actinopteri > Cypriniformes > Cyprinidae > Labeo > Labeo calbasu. The sequence goes on along the minus strand of JAHKKF010524384.1, from coordinate 2,535 downwards.
ATTAATCGCGATTAATCGCATCCAAAATAAAAGTTTTTGTTTACATAATATATGTGTGTGCTGTGTATATTTATTATGCATATATAAATACACACACTTACGGTATATATTATTTACATGTATATATTTTTATTCAATTAATATTATATATAAATATATTTAATATATAAACATAACATATTTGTCTTATATATCAATGCATGTGTGTGTATTTATTTACGTAATAAATATACACAGTACTCACACATGTATTATGTAAATAAAACTTTTATTTTGGATGCGATTAATCACGATTAATCGCTTGACAGCACTGTTTTTGGGTGAACTATCACTTTAATGTGCAAAGACAACTAGGTAGTTTGTTAATTGTTTACCCTGAAAGAAGTAAAACTGTATTAAACTGTATTAAAACTGTATACAGCTTTACGAAGTTGAGAGTATTCTATATAGGTAGTGTTGGATTTTTGACAATGAGTCAGTTTGAAGAGGTCATATTAGTTAAAAAAAAGATTCAATGATTCAAGTCATAATATTTTATGACTTTTTCACACCAAAATTTTGTTTTCATAGGTACTACTATTTAGGTACAAATGCTGGTGTTATCACCGATCAAGAAAATAATGTTTTTAATTTTATTGGTGAATCATTTACTGCTTAAGTTAAAGATATTGAATCCTTAAATATCTTAAATTTAGTTTATGCTTTTTTGTAACTTTTCGTGTAGTTAACTACGTTTCCAAAAGGGTCGCTTTTAACTTTACGAGCAGTTGTAGCATTGTAAAACAAATTTCAGCAATTTCCAAGCAAATACCCCACAGTTCGGTCCTAACCTTGTAAAAACATTGCAAGGCATTCTGGGTTTCCAGTCAGCGCCTTCTTCAGCATCCCTTTACGCTGCTAAAACGCAGCTGATGGCCGCCTCAATAATTCACGACTCTTTCTGTGTTTGGTCATCATTTTCATAGGTGCCTGTCTTCTGGGCTGTTTTCAACTGCTCCATCATGTTAGTATGAATAATACATGTAGTATTATTTTACATAGGTGTTAAGTTACAGAGGGGCCGTGCTGATGTCCTTGGGCTATAATAGGGTGGGACACATACAAAACAGTGACGTGCCCCAGAGGACAGGGCAATTGTCATTGATATGAGGCACACAGGTGGACATGTTTTCAAGCTACTTGGAGCGTTGGAAAACGCCTGTGAGGCAACAGTATGTCTTGCTTTTAATTGGGAAAAATCAGATGCATAATGACAACATTAACTCTGTTTTTAAAGATGCACCAGTATAGAGATTATTATTAGGACTAATTTAAAATTGCATATATCAGTATGTGTAAAAATCCTCCAGAAATAACAAGAGTGTATGTAGCAGAAATGTAGCAGGTGTACAGTTGATTTATATCAACATCCCCTGCCTGCTTGTCCATCTGTCTGTCTGTCCTGTCCTGTTCTGTCTGGTCTCTTTCTTCCCCGCACCGCTGTGTCCCGCTGACCTCTCCGTGGCCCTTTTCATTACTGGCATTCCAACAATGTATTTGTGTAAAAAGGAATCAATTAAATTCAAATCTCTCTGAAAGCAGGCTTTGCAAGAAAAACACGGGCCGGTCAATGTTTAGATTGTGCAGCCACTGCATCTTTTTTCTTTTTTTTCCATTTCAGCTCTCTGCCTACATGTTCAGGTTGTTCTTTTCTTGCCATTTTTTCTAATTTGTTTTTAATAAATGCAAAACAAAAAGCTTACAGACTTAATTGCTTTAAACAAAAGCGCAACGCATTCTCACAATATGCTCTTTTCTTTGCGCTATTTTCTTTTCATATCGCATCATTGTTTTTCTTTTCCTCCTTGGCCTCGTGTTCAGGGATGACCCCGGGTCGTACTTGCTGAGTAATCCGTGCATGTTTGGAGACCGAAATCATTTTGTAATAAGGAAAAAATCCCAGTAAACAGAGATGTAAAAGCTTGGCCAGGCAAAGGAGTCAGGAAATCTCGAGGCTTTTGATTTCTTGGAGTTTCTTGGAGGGTTAGCAGAGGGATGGGAGGCATGGAGGGAAAAGGAGGGGTGTTGTTTTCCTAATCCATTTGTCCCATTCCTTTGAAAGTGTTTGCAGAGAAAACCATCTTTGCGTTTTGGACATGCTGAGTTTCAAAGTGAATCGAACCGCATGCTTGTTGTAGGGTCATCAGCAGAGCGCGAGAGGAAAAAGTTCCCCACAGTCACCAGTTTTGGTGAAGTTTGATCTTAAATGTGACCTGTTATGCCCCTTTTTAAGATGTAAAATAAGTCTCTGATGTTTAAGTGTGTATGTGAAGTTTTAGCTTAAAATACCCAACAGATCATTTTTTAAAGCCTGTTAAAATGGCCACTTTTAGTGTATGAGCCAAAACGTGCCGTTTTTGTTCGTCCCTTTAAATGCAAATAAGCTGGTGATCCCGCCCCCCCTTTTCAGAAGAGGGTGGAACATCAAGAGTCGGCAAACGCAAAACAAGACAATCTCATGCACTGAAAATGTCAGAAACTCTCAGCAGCTGTGTT
>JAHKKF010524376.1:0-12789 GCA_019740295.1 Labeo calbasu | reverse complement strand
ACGCGACCTCTAGCGCAGACCAAACCATAAGCCATAGAGACTTGAAACTTGGAGGGATGGTAGTACTCACACCAATTACAACGTGACCAAGGCTCACCCCAGTCACCTGACGGGGGCGCTACAGGGATCAAAATCGCTCATAACTCCTAAACCGTCAGACGCAGGCTCAAGTCTCTTTTGTCGTTGGAATCACTGTCCAACAAAACGCACACCTCAGATTCGATCGTTTTTGAAAAACCTACTTTTACAAATTGTCCTAGATATTACAACCGATCGGAATCAAATCAGTGCAGAAAAATTCTCTGCAGAGTGAATATCAATAATTATTAAAAACTTTTGACTCACAGTCACAAAGGGGCACCAAAAAGTTCAAAAGGGGCAGGGCCACTTTTAGTAAAATGCTTATAACTCCTGAATGGAAAGAGATATCTCCGTCAAACTCGGAACACTTGTGTAAGAGCTCAATCTGAGGTCACAGGGAAAAAATCGTGGCGCTTGGCCACTTGGTGATGCTATAAGTGGGGAAAAAATGAAAATGGCTATAACTGTGAAACTATTTGTCCTATCAAAATCTCAAATCAAAAATCTGTGTGCACAGATTTGGTCTAAAGTGCCACAAGTGTCTACAAAGGACACCTGCGTATCTCAAAAACATGGCCACCATTGAAGTTTGAGCACCTGTTAGACAAGGTTAACAGGCCGATCGGAATGAATCTCGGTGGGCTGGTCTGACTCACGGACCCAAAGGTTTGAGAGCATTTTTTAAGAAATCGGCCATTGGGGGGGAATATCACATTTTTCAAGGGCATAAACGATTGTACGTAGCACGGTTTTTCACACATATGCTCGTATTCGTATTGTACGACAGAACTCTTCATTCCGGGCAACTTTGCCTCTAGAATCACCGCTGTAAATCAAATCGTTTGTTAAATGATTGAGAAGATGTAAAAAACCTATTTTGCGAACTAGTCCTAGGTTTCTCTCTCAATCTGGAAAAAAAACACTGCAGTACAATTATCTGAACTCTCTAGGCCAATAACTATCAAGAAAATGTTGAAATTTACCCAAGGTCGTTTAGAAAAGGGGCCTGTCCAAATTTACCCAAAATCCTATAAAGCCTAAAAAAAACACTCAAAACTTCCTGACACCTACTGAGCACATGCGACAGGTGATTCTAAACAAGCATGCAAAGTTTTAAGGGGATCAGACCACAGCTGGCACTATAACAGTCATAAATGCTAAAAACATCATTTTTAATCATTGATTTACGTGTGTACAGCCATGCTAAATAATATGTTATGTCTTTTTCTTTATATGCTTAAATGCCTTAAGCGCTTATACCCCGGTAATCGCTGCTTGCAGCTATATTCTAAATTTGCTCTTCACTGTTTTTATTCATTTTGAGGAATACTGAATCTGTTTTTGTGCAATTGAGATGAGTAAATGCATGTTGACATTTACAGTAACATCTTGTTTACACAGCGCACACAACGCCTCTGCACTTACTCCCGATTTTTTAGCATGCAGGCAGGAGAGCTGTCAGGCAATATATGGGAAAACTGTAAGTGGCATTGTTTATTTAAAAAAGTAACTCAGATACTTCCTTGTAAATACTTGTGTGTTACTTTACTAGTTACTTAAAAAAAGTAATCTAATTACATAACTCGTGTTACTTGTAATGCGTTACCCCCAACATTGCACTACACATTTCAAAAAGTCTGAGGGTTGGAAATCCCATAAATGCTCATCGAGGTTGCATTTATTTAATCAAAAATGAATGCATTAATTAAACATTAACAATAATACTGTTTTCTGTTTTAATATATTTTAGCATGTAATTATTCCTAAAATTGCAAAGCTGAATTTTCAGTAGCCATTACAAGTCTTCAGAAATCATTCATATGTTGATTTAAAATAAGCATTTCTTATTTTTATCAATTTAAAAAAAAAAACAGCTGTGCTGTTAAATATGTTTGTGGAAACAACGAAATTTTTTTCAGGATCCCTGATGAACAGAAAGGTTTAAAAGAGCAGCATTTATTTCAAACTCTCTTTTGTAACAATGTTCTTTTTACTGCCACTTTTGATCAATTTAATGCATCCTTGCTAAATTAAAGCATACATTTTCTACAAAATTTCTACATAGGCCTTTGTGTAATAAATGCACCTCCTCTTTTAAAATACCAAGATAATATAATACCTCTCTTGACTCCTGCATGAGTAAACTGGACACCAGCTTTATATCATCATTAACATCCATCTTAGCGTTGACCTGCTGATGGTCACTGTAGTCAGCAACTTCCTGCTAAATACAAATTGCAGCGTTTCATAACAGGCTTTATTGATCAATCATCTGAACATCTAATCAGCTGACACTTGAATAAAGCTGTCCCTGTATCTGATTAACATATTCAATAGCATTGAGTATTGAATTATTCAGTCTGGCTTATCCAGTGACAGCTTATTTGACCCCATTTTGTATTGCTCTCAATCACTTATGAAAAGACTGTGTCTCTATCCTACAACGAAAGACCAGCCTTTTATTCAGCAATGTCTTAGATGTCCTTGAAATAATGATACATTGACTTCACAACAGATATCACACACTATTATTAGGGATAATCTCTTTCTCTGGTGGACAGGAAATCAAGAGAGGAGCATCAGTGTAGTCCTCCATATTTAAGTCACACAGATATCTTTTAAAGGGTCAATAATCTTTTCACCTACACAGGCGTTATCAGATTTGGTTTACGGTTTGATAGAAGCCTACGCATTATCTGAGGCTGATAATTGGCGGGGAGTCTCTCCTACAACACAAAGACTTCTTTTCCGCAGGGATGCGGGCCTCAAGGTCAGAGCTCAATTCTGCCACGGAGACAACAGGGGGGCATTACCTTCCACCAAACAAGCTGTCAGCACTAACTTTGTCAGGGCACAGACAAATAAACTGCTAGAGAGTGATAATAGATCTAATTTCACCTCCCTGTCACTCCCTCCCTCAAGGGAGCCAATTCCAAAGCACCGAAAGCTTAAGGAGCGAAAAAAAAAAATCAAACGACAAAACCAAGGCTATCTAAAGAGATAAAGGGGTAACTCACTTGAAATTCATCTCCAGAAGGAGCATTGATTTCAATGTCTAAAACTTCACCAGGGTCCACCTCCACCTCTTCTTTAGGACATCTGGCTTGGTCTTCAGCAAGGTGTGGAGTTTCGCTAACATAGTAAGGTTTTGCAGTCGCCTGCAGTTTTGGTTTAGAAACCCTTTCATTGTGACATCTGAAAGAAAACACAACCTGTCAAATTAACTATAATGCAAATACAATTGAGTATCCAACTGATATTTATCCATTTTAAAATGGCATGAAGATTAATGGCCATGTCAGAACATCAGTATTCTCCAAGCAGAGCTGCGTAATTCTTGTTTGGAAGTTTGCCAGACGGAAAACAAGCAAGATAAGGGCATTTTCAAACAACATTCCCATTATGTGCAATGTGCTTCGGCAGTGTTTGCTCTAAGCAGAGCTTACTTGAAACAAAGGCTCTGGGGGGCATCAAAAATCAACCTTTATCTAACAGTTCACCTACAGACCTGGAAAAGTTCACCCTACCTCATAGTTTCGTTCTCATCATCGCTACGCAAAAGGTCATCGTTCAGCTCTTCATCTGATGTGTCCAATAGATCCTGAGAAATACACTCTTAATTTAAGCTCTTTTCAAACAACACTCTAATGAGTCATTCATTTGAGAATTGATCTTTGCTGATATAGTCTTTTCAACACAGAATCACGTGAATGAGAACATATCCACCTTCTATACTAATGTATATTTTATTATATTGGTTTACCAGTCAATATTGAGGTAATATTTTACATCTATAAATATTAAATAAGACTTTTTTTCCATACTGCTGCCTGATTCAAGAATGAATTCTTATTGGTATTTTTAAATAAATCAATTGTACGTCTGTTGAATAGCATGCTCAGATCTTAAATAATCTAAAGTGTATTTGTAAAACCTAATAAAAAGATGAATGCCAAAGAAGAGATTCAGCTCTCAAAAAGTATAAGATAAATATTGATGCGCTGGTAAATCTTGTTTCTGCTTTCAACGATGAGCCAGATTTTTAGCTAGTCTTCTCAATTATTAAAGCAAAGTGAAGACTTTATAGTTCCTCTCACGTAAAATCTGGTCGATCCTCAAGAGACCTCAAACCTGCCACAGTTAAAGCTATTTCTAGTAGTAAGGTCCTTTTATCTGCAGAGCACCTTGCATTTGTGCCGTAGGACACATTTAGCAGATAATATACCATTAACTGCAAAAAATAGGACAGCTGGCCCTGTGAAGAAACCACCTGTCACAATCCTGAGGCAGAATGTGACACCATCACCTGAGACCTGGCATCTTAACAGATATTTACTGCTGTTTATCAGCGTATCATACTGTGCACTGAGAATGCAATCACTTCACATGATCTTCAAGACAAGATTCGGAGATCTAGGTGCAAGACAGAGGACAAAAATCTATTCAAGCATATACGCAGCATTCTGGATATAGCTTAAGCACTCACTTGTTTGGATGTCAGCCAGTCATCCACCAGAACGTCTTCCTCTGAATCACTTTATAAGGAAAGAAAGACTATTTAGAAACATACTGGTTTTCATATTCACAGATAGAACGTAAAAAGCACGTTTAAATAATGTGAAAGTTACACAGAGATTAAATATGTACACGCTTTAGCAAAATATCATATTCATGATAAGGCAAGATACCTTTTATTTAGTACTGTGTATCTCATATGGCAATTAATAATAATAGATGGAAATACAGGACAGTTTTTTATTTCTGGATAGTTATACTATTCTTACAGCTTAAATAACATAGTCTGTTAGGGAAGACCCATTTAATAACCCAGAAAAAGTTCAGAGCAGCATTACCTGTTCATATCTTGAACTTGATACTTTCCTCTGCAAAACCTCTCTCTCCCAGGCTTGTCATAAACCTCATTGTTCTCTGTGAAAAGAATAAATCACGTTTTGTTTGTGTTTGAATTACATTGAGGGTAAAATTAAGGTGCTTGCAGCATTTAGTTCACACCAAGGGCTGTTTTAGTTATTACTTCATTAATCTAAACGTACCAGAGCAAGTGCAAAGCCGCAATACTAATAATGCCTTTCTGCATAAATAATTCTGTCTATTTCAGAAAGAAATAAGCCACAATTGTTTAAGAAACATAAACTTTGTGCCACCTGTAAAACTACGTGCGTCACATGATCAACGAAAGATTTTTCGCAGCGCATGCGCAGTGCACTCTCAAAATTGCTTGGGGTTTACTTGGGTTTGTCGTACAAAAACGCTTTCTCGTGCAAATATCGTTATCGTTCCAGTTAATGTTGAGAATTTTACACTTTATATTATGGTAGTGTCAGTTAGGGTAAAGTATTGCTGCCGCAGCCATACAAGGAGAAATACAGGTTTTAGGCGTTATCTTAGATATAGGTCGGGTGTCTCCAGACTGTTCACATAGGAAGTTTGCGATGTGCTAAATAAGGAAATAAACAACTGACATAGAAAACGTAAGATTAACGTTAAGGAAGTGCAACGTTCAGCACTCACGTGACTAAGGAGCTGAGGTAATAATACAGTGTGGTTTTTGCCCAAGAACAAATTACCTACCTTGAATATTCTCCATTATATATACACATGATACACAGCCTGACCTGGTGTACACTAAAGGTTGAATTCAAATGTGAAAAGTTATGGAAAAGAGAGTTATGCAAGGGATTGTGGGTAATATAAAACTAAAACCAAACAACTTTTGAAAATACACTTGTATTTTACGCATGTATTTGAGATTCGTTTTCACGCTTCCTGAGCACGCACGAAAATATTTCATTTTAAATGCAAATATAAAAACCTGCGTATGATATTTTACTAAAATATGTTGTTCGATGAATAAATAACCTATATTTTTAACCTATATATATATATAGAGAGAGAGAGAGAGAGAGAGAGAGAGCACAAAATAAGTGGTATTAGGATTTTTTTTAGAAATTTATTTAACAAACAATTAATTGACGCCATGGCTCAAAATGAATCTATTTTGTTTTCAATTATATCAAGTAGAGTGTTTATTTCTATTAGAGTCCATTTGCTGCTGCCACCCTAATTGTGTTTGTTTGTGGCGTCTACACAAAGCACACTGCCAACAGTATTCAGACTTAATTTAGTTTATAAAAATGCTCATTTACGACTTCCACATGTTCCCATACAGCTAAACCATGAACTACCATTATAGTTTAGCATGAGAGTAGTTCTGTTACAGTTTGCAGAAAACAAAATAAAGGATGTTTTATTAATTAATTTTATTGCAAACTCAATATTATTAATAAAACTTTTCTTTCGTGGAATGATTATTCCTATTACAGTTGATTCCTACCAATGCTTGACTGTCACATGGCTGGAATGTTTCCCATTTATCTGGTCGAGTCTGGAAACTTTCTAATCCGGGTATTTGTCTAATCTTTCTTTGCGCTCATTGGATAAGAGTCAGAATTCTGTGATTTCATTGGATGTCGCGGCTGTCAGTTCTCAGTGCGGCCAGCAAGGTTGCTGGTCGTGGCAGCACGACAGACCGGCACGTAGATAGTCGTTGCTTTTTGTATAGGAAGCGCATTTGTAATTCTTTTTGCAGACGGATTGTTGGGAGTTTTGTGTAAGATACCTGGTGTCGAACTTGTACCCTGTTTCATTTTTTGTACCAACGAAAACTTTTACCCGTGCCTCACTCACCTTTTGTTGTTCACACGTAACGTCTCAGGTAAGACAGTAAACACTGCATCGACTGTTCATAATGTGTTAGTTTAATGAATTTAAAACGGCAGGTTGCCCACTATACCCTCTCCAACCCTAAATGTGTAAGTTTTTTTGTTCTTTATTTTAGCTGCTCATTTATTCAGACGCACCTGAACAAATGAAACAGGTGGAGCAGGTGCACCAAGTTTTACTTGGAGTATTCAGAACGCACTATTAAGTGACACCTGCTCGTATACATATATTTAGACTAGCAGTTAAAATATATCCTAACCCTTTTACATGACAGAGATATATGTATCGCGCTGAGTCAGTGTTTTGTTTATCTGAACATTAATGTTAAAAGGAAATTACACAGTGAATGGACAAAACTAGTGGTGTTGGTCAATTGGGGGCGCTAGTTCATTCAGAACTTCATGAAAAGTCCCTTAAGTTTTTAAAAAGTTTAAGTGATAAAAGAGCAGCAATAGATATCATGCTTAAAATACACCTCAAGGTTGTTATCTGAATTATTGTGTCAGTGAAGCTTCTTGTTCGTTTAAAAGGTGTGCCACATGAATACTTACTGTAATTGTGGCATTTTGGAAATTTGTTATTCTTAAGATACCATTGATGTATTATGGTACAATATTTATATTTATCCCATATTTTTTGTCTATACAGGGCTGTTTAAACCTTAGACACTGCTTTTAATATATGCAAAGCTAATACACTCCGGCCGTTGACTAACCGGTGCCAATTTGGATATATTTGTATAATAGCTGAGTGTTTGCTTAAATAAGATCTTTTAGGCAATTACACAGTTGTTCACTCAAACTATTTTTTTTTTTAAATGTTGGTTACCGTTATCTTGTTGAGATGAACATTTAGTGTAATTGTTCTGCGAGTGTCTATATGAAATGGAATAATGCAATCTCAGTTACCTTCACTGTGTTTTCCTCATTCAGAAGATCAGCATGTTACCATGGATTAAACAGGTCTGCCTCATCCTTGTGGCAGTGTTCATGTTGCCCACTACAACAGAGTCAAAGAAAGATGAAGCATTGTACTGTTCAGGTGAGTTGATGTTACATGGAGTTTCTAAATAAATAAATAAATAATAAAAAATGCATGTGCTGTAGTAAATGGTGATTGAGCTGGTCAATACAACAAACGCTTTTCTAGTCATTTCTACCTCTTAATTTAAACTGTCACCACGATATTTTTCAACATTTTATGACATCAGTGCAGATAAAGGGGAGCATACGCCTGAGTTTAATGGTAAATTATTCAGAATCATGAAGTAGTTTGAGCAAGCGTTTATATGCCTAATGTTTATATCCCTAATGCCTAAGGTTTAACAAAGATACTCTCGTTTTTTTCATAAGGACTTAATTCACATAATTTCAAATTAAGAATTATTCAGATGTATGTAAACAGTCTCTTTTGAGGCATTTTTTACCATTTCTCTTGTGTCCAACACATAATTCTAATTTAGCAGTTTTTAAATTAATTTATCCAATTAAACTTTTTGAAAAGATGAACAACGGCTTGCTTAATGTCAGATTGACCAAATATTTTAAGTAGGATTTAAATAAATAAATAAATATTTGCAATTCTTGTAGGCAACGTGCAAAGTTGTTTCATTCAGGTTAAAATTTTTTAACTGACTAAAATACCCTATAAACCCTATAAATGCAAATCATTCCCTTTGTTTGATATTTTATGAAAACGACATTTTAAAAGAATTTCAAATGCAAACGACCACATGTTCAGTTGTGCTTGTTATTAAAAAAGTATTGCTGTGATGGGGAGGGGGACTCCATTTGAGAGTATAGTATTGTTGTCCATTGTTGTAACTGTAGTTGAGCCTGCTGAGTTAAAAACTTTTTTAAATAAAGTTTTTAAGAAAGTACTGGTGATTTCCTTAATATCTTCTTATCATTGTGGAAATCTTTTAGACAGTGTCAACATACTTGTGAACTCTAGTGTGAGAGTGTGCTCTAAATAATAAATGAATGTTTTCATGTTGCTTTAAATTGGATTGGTCATTTGAATAGTACATACTTTGGTATATTCCATAATGTTTTTATGACTTTCTGTGAGTTTTATATACATCGCACCTTGCAGTTTTATTTATGTTTTCTGTATTTTGGTTTTACAGATTACTTACAGTTCTTCAAAACGATAAAACTCAACATAAGCGTAATCGTATTAAAGTGCTATATTACACTGATACAGTTTGTGCAAGTTCCACATGTTTTTTCCAAGCATATTTAGGTCTTAGTAGTGATGACTACAGTATAGAGTACAGGTCTTTAGTATATATATATATTTTTTTTTACCTTAATTTCCACATCTTAACATAATAATACGTTATTACACTTTTTGTTTTTTGCTTGCCTGCAATTATGAATGTCTAATCCAGTTTTCTAAACTAAAAATTATTTTCCATCCTAAATTAAGTTATTCTAAACTAAGACAAGCAAAGATATCTCATAGGTTATTCATTTTACTGACTAGTTGTTCATTTGAATCATCGAGATAAAAGGCCACCATGAAACCAACGCTGAAACGAACTATTTCTACTATCTTGTATGTGAATAGATTTCATTTCTTACTTTTAGTGGATTCCGAAGTTAATTTGTATGGTAAATGTACAATTTAAATGTGTATTCCATTCTGGTCACTTTGCAGGACTGAGTTTCTTTCAAAAAAGCCCTTTTGGATTCTGTCATGGAATAATATTATTAGTATTACAAAATAATAAAACTTAGTGAAACTAATGCTAGGACCAAGCCTTTTTGGAGAGTCAAAGGGTGCAAAGCTTGGTTCACATAAATCCTACTTTAAGCTCCGCCCAGATTTGGCAGTTGCTATGGTAATATAGCAAGCATGACTAAGCACCAGTAAACTCAAGATTTTACCAAAAGCATAGCTAGTGCATTTTTGCCATTGCCATTTTTCCATTAAAACAAGTACATGCACTAAAAGGTGATACGAAATTGATTCTAGTTCATGATTAAAAATCTAGGCCTGTACAAGTAGGCATCCAACATTATCTTATCGGAAATTTATATTTAGCCATGTTTATTGCAGTACAAGGTACCTTTTTTTTAAACATTTCCTTATATTTCCTAATAGAAAAATATTTTGGATTGTATATTGTAAAGATGTGATAATCCAAAAAAATAAACCTGCATTGTTTCCCCCTTTTTTTCACCTTTCTGATTATCATTCAATGTTTAAACGATTAAATTAAATTTTGTTTGTTTGTTTGTTTGTTTTAGCCTGCATGGCGATTGCAGAGGAGCTGAACTATTCAATCAGTCAAACTGATCCAAAAAAGACGATTCATGTTGGTGGATTCAGACTTAAACCTGATGGAAGTCTTACGGACAAAAAGGTATGATTCCCTGTCTGTTGCTTCAGAATCACATTCATTATTATCAATGCATTCACAGTCTAGTCTTCGTTCAGGGTGATTCTGTCAGGCGACTTGTGGTTTGTCTTGCCCAAGATCCCAACCTTGATAGTGACAAATTGTGAAAGTTAATCTGTCGATAGGATAGAACATGCATGCTGTTTGTGTCCCAATTTCTTGGTCTTTACCATCGCCATATTTATTATGCGCTTTTAGTTGCATTATTAACACGGGCTGATCAACCTTTGAAAATATTCTACAATATATTGATAAGATCTAAATTGATTCACTTTATAAAATGTATTTTTTTTAAGGTGTAATTGTAAGTTGAGTATTTATTTTCCTTGAGATTTGTGTGTTTATTTAGTGATTAGTTGCATTACATAGCTCTTTAATAATTCCTGGTGTTTATAAGCTTGTTCTGTTTACTTGAGTAAAGGGTGCCATTTTTACTGTTTCCTTCTCAGCAGTGGTGTCAATGTGTAAAGGTCAGACCCAATGAACTCTAAGCCCTGACCCCTGGTATCCAGGGACTGTCATTAGGTGCCCGACTCCACTATTGATTAGGGGTTAATCCCCTTTTGATTGTAACTGCTGCCTAATAACAAGTGTTTGTTCAGTTCTGACTTTTCCCCTCCCCTATTTAGGCCGTTTCAACTGTGGGTAAAATGTTTGTCAGCCTGTTTGGTGGGAAATGTAACGCGAGTAATGCTCTGCCCTAAGTGATGATGGGACTTGAATGGGAAGCTTGATTCATGCTGTTTGGGTTGAAAAAAAAAAAGGAAAAAATACAGGTATTGTTAGGGATGAGAAAGAAATCTGTTAAATCTGTTATGTCTTGCTTCGTTGCAGATGAACCAGTTGATTAATGAAGTACTTAATTTTTTGTTTCATGCATCTGTCTTTTTTCTTAATTTGTCATTTATCAGCTCATTGAGGTGAAGTCAGGAATTTGGGTTTTAATTGCTTATTATGCTTTAAATTGCGGCTCAGGGAGCTGAAACGTGATTTTGGTCAATATCAAGTTTGCATTATAAATCGAAGAAAAAAAAATGTAAGAAAAACGCACTGTAAAGAGTAAAACAGTTTTGCGCTCTACATGTCTGTACTGAATTATGTTTAGCATATGTACGGATCGCACATAACCAGCGGTGGTGAAAAATGAAGCTCGATCCACGTGCTGACTGCTTTGGTCTTTGGTTCCTGAGTATCCCATTTCTCTTCAATAATAAGGAAGCAAAGCAGAAGCAGTGTAGCAGAACTCGCTCACTGTTCCCTGAGAGTGACTTCACTTAAAAATAAATGCTAATTAAAGCTCGCCAAATCCCTCCCTGTTTTTCTTTTCATACTTGGCTTGGTTGACTTGCCCAGAAGCTGTAGGTGAACCCCTGCGACGCGCCCCATGTTTTTAGCAGATTCACCAAAGATAACCTTCAACGGATTCGATGAAAGGTCGATTTATGTATAAATAATCATTCAGCAACTCTTGATCAGATCTATATGCTTTTCGTGTGCATGTTCAGACTTTTTAGGGAATTAAGGCAGCGAAATGAAATGCCCTGTGTCCCAACATTACAATGATGCCTGGCTCTCCAATGGGAATTCAGTGAAGGATGGCATCCCTGAGAAGCCTTTTCTCTGCCTGGGCCGCCTTGCCCCCCCTCTCTTTATTCCTACAGAAATTCTTTATTGACAGCTTCTATTCAAACCCTTCAGACTGTTACGGGGAGGAATTTAATTCCCCACCATTTTCAGGATTGCATGATAAGGACTCGGCAGAGGATGCGGCACGCAAGCCATCCTCTGCTAGATCCGAAGGCGAGATTTTTATTGCTTTTGGACTTTTGTGCGCGACAGAACCTCTCTTATTGTTCTCCGGCGGTTAGCCCGAAGTCTCCTAAAGTTTAATGAGTTGAATTTAGAAGCGTAATTGGTGAAAATCTCAAATATGATGATCCAATTTTAATGCGGAGGTTGTCATTATACCCGCATTGTTTGATATTGATAGGGTTTAAACGCCCCGCACCGATAGGCGAACGATCGGCGAACGCAAGATTTTCGTGCTCGTAGTTGTTCGTATATTGTCTTATCTTGCGGTCCATCGAAGCGCATTCAGCTTTTTAATTAAAAAGATGGGGGATGTGTGGATAGGTTGCTGTCCTTCCATGGGACCTTTTATCTTATTTGTGACCAGATGGCAGCGAGCCACGGAAGCCTCTTTATGTCAGCGAGCCTCACAAGAGTGGAGGGGGTAGAGACGCCCTCATAATGTAATCAGTGAGACCGGAAGGGTCCATACTGTGTCTGAAAGGGGACAATGGGGTCAGGGATATATCTACATGGCAAGAAAATCCAGCTCATCTGCAACCTGTCCTCTTTCCAATAACCCCCTCGCCCCCCAACCCCGGCACCCTTTGACTGGCCTGACAAGGAAGACTTCCTGCTTTGATCATTGGAGGGTGGAAGAGATGAGCTGCCCAAGAGAACCAAAGGATGGGACTCCACTGTTTACCCTGCACTTGGCTGCTGTTGACAACTCCCCTCCCCACTGCTTACCCCCCGCTCTCCAGCCTTTT